>ML262933.1:41641-95993 GCA_005239495.1 Nicotiana undulata
CCCCCCCCCCAAACCTTGGTTTCGTGGTTGTTATGTGTTTCTTCAGGACTTTGGCAATGGTTTTTCGGAACAAGCGGGAGACCTACATGCTAGAAGAGCAAAGCATCCCGTGTTGGAGATAGCAAGGGCCTTTGGAATTGAGCACATCAGATCTGAATTGTTTGGTGTATGCCGGGAATACATTCCAGGTTCTACTTTCAGGAGTTGGTACCTCCTGCTTTCTTGCCTTTTTTGTGTGATTTATTTAATTTACTGCCATATTAGTTCGCTTTCGATCTACACATACTACTAGCGAGCTTGTACATATAGCTTGTTTTCTTTAGGTTTGGTCTGTTGCTTGTTTTTGCATTAATGGTTGCCTGAATTTACTGTATGTTCTAGTGGCTGCGATCTTTAATGGTAGACTAAAGTCATGTCCTTGGGGGTGGTGGGGGACGGGTCAGGGGACAGGGGTGGGGTAAGGAGAAAGGGGAGTAATGGAGTCTATAGGTTGAGAGTTGGGTCGTGGAACATATGGACGTGTCACGACCCGAAATCCCACCTTCAGGCCATGATGGCGTCTAACGTTGAACCCGCTAGACAAGCCAACGTTTAACTAAGTTTACTTGTTTACAATTGATATAACAACAATGACTAGAGCAAATATAATTAAAGAATGCGGAAGACTATTAAATTCAAGAACTTAATATAATAAATGTTACGAAAATTTCGTACATGAACCCCCAGAACTGGTGCCACAATATCACGGACCGTCTAAGATTGCTAAAAACATGAGTCTGAACTAAAGAAGTGTAGTTGTCTAGAAATACAAGATAAGACAGAAGGAAAGAAATAGATGGTGACGCCAAGGCCTGCGGACGCCTGCAGGACTACCTCGGTGTCGTCGTGGACTGAAGGATACTCCCTCGCTCAATGTCCACTGGGTTCGGTGCTATAATCTGCACAACATAAAGAAGTGCAGGTGTAGCATCAGTACAACCGACCCCATGTACTGAATAAGTGTCGAGCCTAACCTCGGCGAAGTATTGACGAGGCTAGGACACGACAACAAATAACACCTGTGCAATTCAATAATGTAACATGAAGTAATGACAGGAAATAAGCAGGTAAATACAACAACGGGGGGGGGATGCTGGGGATAAAGGGCAACAACTAACTGAAACAACGGAACAAGGAACAGTTGAAATGTATAAGTAACAACAGGAATTAACAACTCTAAACAAGTAAATAAACAGAAATGGCACAACATGTCCCCTCGTGCTATAACCTCACAAACACTCGGCACGAAATGTCCCCTCGTGCATAAATAATAATCACTTGGCAGGGAATGTCCCCTCGTGCATAACCACACAATCACTCGGCATGGAATGTCCCCTCGTGCATAAAT
The DNA here is from genome assembly GCA_005239495.1 of Nicotiana undulata. Classification (NCBI taxonomy): domain Eukaryota; kingdom Viridiplantae; phylum Streptophyta; class Magnoliopsida; order Solanales; family Solanaceae; genus Nicotiana; species Nicotiana undulata. The sequence goes on from ML262933.1 coordinate 43,029, forward strand.
AATAATCACTCGGCACAGAATGTCCCCTGGTGCATAAATAATAAACACGGTATGTCCCCTCGTGCAGAAATAATAAATAATCGCTCAGCACAGAATGTCCCCTCATGCATAACCTCACAATCACTCGGCACAGAATGTCCCCTCGTGCATAACATATGTAAAAGCAACAATTGACAGGAAAGACAATAATAAGAAACCTCAAATGTACAGAAATAATCAACAAGTATTCTACTGTCCGGCCAAGGGACTCAGCTATTACCAATCTCACTCAGAGGTATAATTTTAACAAATGATCCTCAACCTGACGAATAATCAATAACAATCTACATCATGAAATACCCTCAATGTATCACTTCCAGAATGACAATTAATTCATTACACAGAGAATATCAAAGAACACTATATAAATCATCAAGTTCGACTCACGGGCATGCTCGACCACAACATATAGGTACCCGTCACCTCACCTACACATTGGACATGGATTGACACATAGAAGATAAGACTCTATACCTATTCCCTCAAGCTAAGGTTAGGCCAAATACTTACCTCGGCTCCAAGAATGCAAATCAAGCCTCTAGCACCGCTTTTACTCTCGAAATAAACTCCGAAATGATCGTATCTAGACATAATCGACTCAATAATATCAATAATTACTCAACAGTTCAATTCCAAAGCCTAATTATAGAATTCCCAACATTCTTCCAAAAATTCCAAAATTCGACCCCAGGCCCGCTTGGTCCAAACACGAGGTTCGGACCAAAACCCGATCACCCATTCCCCCACGAGCCAGAATATACAATTTGTTTTGAAATCCGACCCCAAAACGAGGTTGAATTCCCAAATATTCGAAAATCCCTAACACTACCCAAAATCCCAATTTCTACCTTTAAGTTCATGTTTTTAGGCCTAAAATCTAGTGGGTGTTTAACAAAAAAAAAGAAAGAAACAATTAAAGATCACTTACCTAGGAGGTTATGGTGGAGGAATTGCTTCAAAATCGTCTATGGGGTTTGGAGAAGAACAGGGGAAATCCCGTATTGAATCTGTTTTTAGGCTTTTAAAATAACTGGGTAAATTAACTCTCCGCGTTCGCGGGCCCCAGGCCGCGTTCACAGAGGTTTAAATGATCAGGCATTTGCATTCGCGGTTGAGGGGCCACGTTCGCACATGGTAATTTCCCTCAGGCTTCCCCAGGTCCCCCAACCCCTGTGTGTTTGTACCCCAACCCGTGCGTTCGCACAGTAGGTTCTACCTAGCCCTCCGCGTTCGCATCCGTTTGGGTGCGTTTGCACTGAACAAATTGACCCTGACCCCCAGACCCCACTTTACCATGTGCGTTCGCACTCCCTTGAGTGCGTTCGCATAGGGTAAATTCCTGGACATCAGAAAAATGCATTAACACCAGATTTTTCACCCCTTTTGCACTCTGACACCTATCTGAAACTCACCCGAACCCTCAGGGCTCAACACAAAATATACACATAACCTCAGAAACACCCTACGGACTTGTTCATGTAATTAAACCACCAAAATAACATCATAAACATCACATTAAACCTCAAAATCTATAGAAAATTCTCAAAACTTCATTAACTTCAAATTTTCCATTTTTTTGTCCGAATCGCCTCAAACCGAGTCTGTTTCTTATCAAATTTCACAGGTAGTACATAATAAGCATATTGAACCTGTTCCGGGCTCCGGAACCATAATACGAGCTCGATAACACAGGTTTCACATCAAATTTCATTTTCAAAAGCCTTTATATTTTTCAGAAAACAATTTTCTTTAAAAGTTCATTTCTCGGACTTGGGACCTCGGAATCCGATTCCGGGCATACGCCCAAGTCCCATATTTTCCTACGGACCCTCCGGGACCGTCAAATCACGGGTCCGGGTCCGTTTATCAAAAATGTTGACCAAAGTCAACTTTATTCAAATAATTATTATAAATTCAATATTTATTCAATTTTTCCACTTAACGGCTTCCCGACTACATGCCTGGGCTGCGCATGCACATCGAGGTGAGATCAAATGAGGCTTTCATGGCCTTGGAACACAGATTTAGCTAATATTACACGGGATGACCTTTTGGGTAATCACAATCTCCACCTCTAAAACAAACGTTCGTCATCGAACGAACATAGAAAGGTACCTGAATCGGGGAAAAGATGGGGATATCGGCTCCGCATATCGAACTCGGACTCCCAGGTAGCTGCCTCAACAAGCTGACCTCTCCACTGAACACGAACCGAAGTATAAATCTTCGATCTCAACTGACGAACCTGCTGAGCTAATATGGCTACCGGCTCCTCCTCATAAGAAAAATCCTCGTCCAACTGGACACCACTAAAGTCAAGTACATGAGATGGATCCGCAATATACCTCCGAAACATACATACATGAAACACGAGGTGCATTGCTGATAAACTCGGTGGCAAGGCAAGTCTGTAGGCCACCTCTCCTACCTTATACAGAATCTCAAATGGACCAATGTACCTAAGGCTCAACTTGCTCTTCTTTCCGAACCTCATCACGCCCTTCATGGGTGACACCCAAAGAAAAACCCGGTCTCCTATCATAAATGCCAAATCTCGAACTATGCGTTCCGCATAACTCTTCTACCTGGACTGAGTTGTACGAAGTCTATCCTGAATGATCTTCACCTTGTCCAAGGCATCCTGGACTAACTCTGAACCCAACAATCTAGCCTCTCCCGGCTCGAACCACCTGACTGGCGACCGACACCGCCTACCATACAATGCCTCATACGTAGCCATCTGAATGCTCGACTGATAGCTGTTGTTGTAGGCAAACTCAGCTAAAGGAAAAAACTGGTCCCATGAACCTCCAAAGTCAATGACACACGCTCGTAACATATCCTCCAAGATCTGAATAGTATGATGGGACTTTCCGTCCGTCTGAGGATGAAACGTTGTGCTCAAATCAACCCGTGTGCCCAACTCACGCAGAAATACTCTCCAAAAATGGGAGGTAAACTGAGTATCTCGGTCAAATATAATGGACACGGGAACACCATGCAATCGAACAATCTCCCTCCTATAGATCTTTGCCAACTTCTCTGAAGAATACGAAACTGATATAGGAATGACGTGCGCTGACTTGGTCAGCCTATCCACAATGACCCACACCACATCAAACATCCTCTGAGTCCGTGGGAGCCCAACTACGAAATCCATGGTGATACGCTCCCACTTCCACTCGGGAAGCTCAATCTGCTGCATCAAACCACATGGTCTCTGGTGATCGTACTTAACCTGCTGACAGTTCAAACACCGAGCTACATAGGCTACAATATCCTTCTTCATCCTCTGCCACCAATAATGCTGCCGCAAGTCCTGGTACATCTTTACGGCGCCCGGATGAATGGAATACCGGGAACTATAGGCCTCCTGCAATACCAACTCATGAATACCATCAACATCAGGCACACAAATACGACCCTGCATCCTCATAACTCCCTCATCATCAACTGTGACCTGCTTGACATCTCCATGCCAGACTGTATCTCTAAGAACACATAAATGACGATCATCATACTGCCTGGCCCGAATACGATCATACAAAGAAGAACAGGCCACAGTATGGGCCAAAACACTGCCAGTCTCAGAAACCTCCAATCTCATAGCCTGAACTTCCAACGCAAATGGTCGCTCTCCGACTGATAGGTAGGCAAGACTACCCATGCTGGATGACTTCCGGCTCAAAGCATCGGCCACCACATTGGCCTTCCCCGGATGATATAGGATGGTAATGTCATAATTCTTCAACAATTCTAACCATCTCCTCTGCCTCACATTCAAATCTTTCTGCTTGAACAGATACTACAAACTCTTATGGTCCATGAACACCTCACATGGCACCCCATATAGATAATGCCTTCAAATCTTCAACGCATGAACAATAGCTGCTAACTCCAAATCATGGCCTGGATAGTTCTTCTCATGAACCTTCAACTGAAGTGAAGCATAAGCTATAACCTTTCCATCCTGCATCAACACTGCACCAAGTCCAACCCGTGAAGCATCACAATACACAGTATAAGGCCCTAAACATGTGGGCAACACTAACACCGGTGCCGTGGTCAAGGCTGTCTTGAGCTTCTGAAAATGCACCTCACACTCATCTGACCACCTAAACTGGGCACCCTTCTGGGTCAACCTGGTCATCGGGGATGAAATTGATGAAAAGCCCTCCACAAACCGGCGATAATAACCTGCTAAGCCCAAGAAGCTCCGAATCTCTGTAGCTGAAGTGGGTCTAGGCCAATCTCTGACTGCTGAAATCTTCTTGGGATCCACCTGAATACCCTTGGATGATACCACATGGCCTAGAAATTCAACCGAACTCAACCAGAACTCACACTTGGAAAATTTTGCATACAACTGACTATCCCTTAGAGTCTGGAGGACGACTCGAAGATGCTGCTCATGCTCCTCTCGGCTATGGGAGTATATCAAGATATCATCAATGAAAACAATAACGAACGAGTCCAAATAGGGCCTGAACACTCTGTTCATCAACTCCATAAAAGCAGCGGGGGCATTTGTCAACCCAAATGACATCACCGAGAACTCATAATGCCCATACCGAGTACGAAAGGCTGTCTTAGGGACATCAGATGCCCTAATCCTCAGCTGATGGTAGCCAGATCTCAAATCTATCTTGGAGAACACTGTAGCACCCTGAAGCTGGTCAAATAGATCATCAATCCTCGGCAAAGGATACTTATTCTTAATAGTAACCTTATTCAATTGCCGGTAGTCAATACACATCCTCATTGAGCCATCTTTCTTGTTAATAGACAACACTGGAGCACCCCAAGGAGAAACACTAGGCCTAATAAAGACTTTATCCAACAAATCATGCAACTGATCCTTCAACTCCTTCAACTCTGGCGGGGCCATACGATACGGCGGAGTAGAAATGGGCTGAGTGTCCAGAGCCAACTCAATGCAAAAATCAATATCCCTGTCGGGTGGCATACCTGGCAGATCAGCAGGGAATACCTCTGGAAACTCACGAACCACGGGCACAGACTCCATAGAAGGAACCTCAGCACTAGAATCACGAACATAAGCCAAAAAGGCCAAACAACCCTTCTCGACCATGTGAAAGCCTTCATATATGAAATAACTCTACCGGAAGAATGGCTAGGAGTCCCTCTCCACTCCAAGCGAGGTACTCCTGGCAAGGCCAAGGTCACTATCTTGGCATGACGGTCCAGAATAGCATGATAGAGGGATAACCAATCCATCCCCAATATAACATCAAAGTCAACCATATCAAGGAGAAAAAGATCTATTGAGTCTCAGACCACCAATAGCCACTAAGCATGAACGGTAGACTCGATATACCACAATAGAATCACCCACCGGTGTAGACACATATACAGAAGTACTCAGGGAATCACGGGGCATACTCAGATAAGAGGAGAATGTAGACCCGGATCAAATAAAACGGAAGCATCTCGGCTGCAAACTGAAAACACCTGTAATAACTGCGTCAGGGGCCTTAGCCTCAATCCTGGCAGGAATAGCATAGCACCAGGGCGGAGCCCCTCCAACCTGAACATCTCTGGATCGACCTACGACGGGCTGACCTCTACCTCTCATGGACTGCCCTCCACCTCTAACTGTCTAGCCTCCACCTCTAGCACCTCGACCTCCACCCTTAGCTGGCTGAGGGGGTGGGGGTGCACCTAATGCGGGAACCATAGCATGGGAACCCTGATAGTGAGAACCACCGAAACCTCGGGGGCAAAACCTAGAAATGTGCCCCGTACCACCGCAAGTGAAGCAAGATCTCGGTTGCTGAGAATACTGACCCTGGAACTGCCCTGTCAACCGGAATAACTACCCTGGAAGCTCTAAATCGGCGGTGCACTGATAGGAGCTGATGGTGCACTGCGGGATACCTGAAGTGCCGACTGAAATGGCCTAGGAGGATGACCTCTGCTAAAGGAATATCTGCCTCCTGACGAGGCATCACTGAATCGGCCGAAATGACGAGGTCTCTTGTCAGACCCCTGACAACTACCCTATGATAGGACCATCTCAATACGCCTGGCCACATCGGCCGCATCTTGAAAAGAGATATCAGTACCTGTCTCTCTAGCCATCTGAAGTCTAATAGGCTGAGCTAGACCCTAAATAAACCTCCTCACCCTCTCACGATCGGTGAGGAGTATCATGATAGCATGTCGAGCCATAGTGATGAACCTGGTCTCATACTGTGTAACAGTCATAGATCCCTGCTGGAGGCGCTCAAACTGCCTCCGAAGATCCTCCCTCTGAGTAACTGGAAGAAACTTCCCCAAGAACAACTCGGATAACTGAGCCCAAGATGAAGGTGCAAACCCAACTGGTCTAGTCAAGCAATAGTCTCTCCACCAAGTCTTGGCAGTACCAGAAAGACAAAATGTGGCAAAATCAACTCCATTGGAATCTACGATGCCCATGTTCTGAAGAACCTCAAAACAACTGTCCAAGTAATCCTTGGGATCCTCTGATGGTGCACCAGTGAAAGTAGTAGGGAATAACTTGGTGAACCGATCCAATCTCCACAAAGCATCGGCAGACATAGCTGCCCCCTCAACGGCCTGTACCATAATACCCTGCTAAGTTGCTCCAGCTTTCTAAGGTGCTGGAGTCTGGAACTGAGTGGCTAACTGCTCTGGTGTGCGAGTAGCAGGAGTCTGGGGCCATCCCCCAGTCTGAGAGACGGCTGGTGCAGTAGGAAGAAGACCGGCCTGATCCACGCTCTCTATAAGTCCCACTAAGCGGACAAGAGCGTCCTGAAGAACCGGGGTGGCAATGAACCCCTCTGGGACCTGAGTTGGTCCAACTGGAACTGTCTGAGCAGGAACCTCACCAAAAATATCTGCCTGTGGGTCATCAACTGGGGGTGCTTCTCTGGGCTGAGCCATGCACCTGCCTCGGCCTCTAGCACGGCCTCGTCCTCGTCCTCGTCCTCGGCCCTTCGTAAGAGCTACAACATGAGGATCGGGCTGCTGATCGATAGATGAGGAAGCACGCGTTCTCGCCATCTGCGAGAGAATAAATTAGAAACTCAATTAGCATTTGGAATTCAAATCGCACGACAAAGAAGAAGAAATGTGAAGTTATTCCTAAGTTTGCAACTTCTAGGGGATAAGTACAGACGTCTCCGTACAGATCTCTCAGACTCTACCAAGTTTGTCCGTGAATTGTGATACCTAAGCAACTTAGTGCTCTGATACCAACTTGTCACGACCCAACATCCCACCTTCAGGCTGTGATGGCGTCTAACGTTGAACCCGCTAGACAAGCCAACGTTTAATTAAGTTTACTTGTTTACAATTGAAATAACAACAATGACTAGAGGAAATATAATTAAAGAATGCGGAAGACTATTAAATTCAAGAACTTAATATAATAAATGTTACGAAAATTCCGTACAAGAACCCCCAGAACTGGTGCCACAATCTCACGGACAGTCTAAGATTGCTAAAAACATGAATCTGAAGTAAAGAAGTGTAGATGTCTAGAAATACAAGATAAGACAGAAGGAAAGAAATAGATGGTGACGCCAATGCTTGCGGACGCCTGCAGGACTACCTCGGTGTCGCCGTGGACTGAAGGATACTCCCTCGCTCAATGTCCACTGGGTCTGGCGTTGTAATCTGCACAACATAAAGAAGTGCAGGTGTAGCATCAGTAAAACCGACCCCATGTACTGAGTAAGTGCCGAGCCTAACCTCGGTGAAGTAGTGACGAGGCTAGGACACGACAACAAATAACACCTGTGCAATTCAATAATGTAACAGGAAGTAATGACAGGAAATAAGCAGGTAAATACAACAACGAGGGGGGGATGCTGGGGATAAAGGGCAACAACTAACTGAAACAACGGAACAAGGAACAGTTGAAATGTATAACTAATAGTAGGAATTAACACCTCTGAACAAGTAAATAAACAAATACGGCACGGCATGTCCCCACGTGCTATAACCTCACAAACACTCGGCACAGAATGTCTCCTCGTGCATAAATAATAATCACTCAGCACGGAATGTCCCCTCATGTATAAATAATAATTACTCGGCACAGAATGTCCCCTCGTGCATAAATAATAAATAATCACTCGTTACAGAATGTCCCCTCGTGCATAAATAATAAATAATTACTCAGCACGGAATGTCCTCTCACAATCACTCGGCACTGAATGTCCCATCGTGCATAACATATGTAAAAGAAATAATTGACAGTAAAGACAATAATAAGAAACCTCAAATGTACAGAAATAATCAACAAGTATTCTACCGTCGCGGCAAGGGACTCAGCTATAACCAATCTCACTCAGAGGTATAATTTTAACAAACGATCCTCAACCTGACGAATAATCAATAACAATCTACATCATGAAATACCCTTAATGTATCACTTCCCAAATGACAATTAATTCATTACACAGAGAATATCAAAGAACACTATATAAATCATCAAGTTCGACTCACGGGCATGCTCCACAACATATAGGTACCTGTCACCTCACCTATACATTGGACATGGATTGACACATAGCAGATAAGACTCTATACATATTCCCTCAAGCTAAGGTTAGGCCAAACACTTACCTCGGCTCCAAGAATGCAAATCAAGCCTCTAGCACCGCTTTTACTCTCGAAATCGACTCCGAAATGATCGTATCTAGACATAATCGACTCAATAATATCAATAATTACTCAACAGTTCAATTCCAAAGCCTAATTATAGAATTCCCAACATTCTTCCAAGAATTCCAAAATTCGACCCCGGGCCCGCTTGGTCCAAACACAAGGTTCGGACCAAAACCCGATCACCCATTCCCGCACGAGCCGGAATATACAATTTGTTTTGAAATCCGACCCCAAAACGAGGTTGAATTCCCAAATATTCGAAAATCCCTAAGTCTATCCAGAATCCTAATTTCTACCTTTAAGTTCATGTTTTTAGGCCAAAAATCTAGTGGGTGTTTAAGAAAAATGGAAAGAAACAATTAAAGATCACTTACCTAGGAGGTTATGGTGGAAGAATTGCTTCAAAATCGTCTATGGGGTTTGGAGACGAACAGGGTTATGAATTTTGGGTGAAATCCCGTATTGAATCTGTTTTTAGGCTTTTAAAATAACTGGGTAAATTAACTCTTCGCGTTCACGGGCCCCTGGCCGCGATCGCGGAGGTTTAAATGATCAGGCATGTGCGTTCGCGGTTGAGGGGCCGCGTTCGCACAGGGTAATTTCCCTCAGCCTTCCCCAGGTCCCCCTACCCCTCTGCGTTTGCACCCAACCCCTGCATTCGCACAGTAGGTTCTACCTAGCCCTCCGCGTTCGCATCCGTTTGGGTGCATTTGCACTGAACAAATTGACCGTGACCCCCATACCCCACTTTACCCTGTGCGTTCGCACTCCCTTGAGTGCGTTCGCATAGGGTAAATTTCTGGACATCAGAAAAATGCATTAACACCAGATTTTTCACCCCGTTTGCACTCCGACACCTACCCGAAACTCACCCAAGCCCTCAGGGCTCAACATAAAATATACACACAACCTCAACAACGCCCTACGGACTTGTTCATGTAATTAAACCACCTAAATAACACCATAAACATCATAATAAACCTCAAAATCTATAGAAAATACTCAAAACTTCATTAACTTCAAATTTTCCATTTGTTTTTTTCCGAATCATCTCAAACTGAGTCTGTTTCTTACCAAATTTCACAGGAAGTACATAACAAAACATATTGAACCTGTTCCGGGCTCCGGAACCATAATACGGGCCCGATAACACGTGTTTCACATCAAATTTCATTTTCAAAAGCCTTTATATTTTTCTTTAAAAATTCATTTCTCGGACTTGGGACCTCGGAATCCGATTCCGAGCATACGCCCAAGTCCCATATTTTCCCACGGACCCTCCGCGACCGTCAAATCACGGGTCCGGGTCCGTTGACCAAAAACGTTAACCAAAGTCAACTTTATTCAAATAATTATTATAAATTCAACATTTATTCAATTTTTCCACTTAACGGCTTCCCGACTACATGCCCGGGCTGCGCACGCACATCGAGATAAGATAAAAGGAGGCTTTCATGACCTCGGAACACAGATTTAGCTAAAATTATACGGGATGACCTTTTGGGTCATCACATGACGTTGACAGGTACGTCTATAGAGTTATCCAAGATTATCCAGAAGAGAAAGGTCAACATACCATATGTCCAGGAGACTAGGTGAGTAGGGTCGAGGGCGAAGGATGCCAATGTGTTTAAACTATGATACTTAGGGATTACAGAGGGCAATAACGGAGTAGGTATTTTGGTGGATAGGGACCTCAGATAATTGATTGTTGAGGTTACGAGGGTGAGTAATATATTAATGGCTATTAAGTTAGTGGTTGGATAGCTCACTCTGAATGTCAGCGTGTACGCACCCCAAGTGGGTTTAGACAAGGAGGTTAAGAGACATTTTTGGGAGGATCTAGACGAGGTTGTGCGTGGTATTCCGCCTTATGAGAAGTTGTTTATAGGAGGAGATTTTAATGGGAAAATTGGGACGAATGTTGGGGCATATGATGAGGTTCATGGTGGTTTCGACTTTAGGGCTAGGAACGAAGGAGGTGTTGCTTTGTTGGGTTTCGCTAAGGCTTTCGAGTTGGTGATAGCGAACGCTAGTTTTCCTAAGAGGGATGAGCATTTGATTACATTCCAAAGCATGGTGGGTAAGACTCAGTTTGATTACCTCCTCCTCAGGAGAGGTGATAAAGGTATATTTAAGGATTACAAATTTATCCTGAGTGAGTCCTTCGCATCACAACATAGGCTCTTGGTGATGGATATCGGCATCATAATAAAGAGGAAGCAGATCCGAGGATAAGTGGGGAGCCTTGTCTAAGGATAAAGCATAGGATTTGGAGAGGATGTTGAAGGATATGGGCGCCTAGAGGAGTAGTAGTGACACGACTGGAATGTGGACATTGACGGTGAACTGTATTATGGAGGTTGCGAAGGAGGTGTGAAGGGTCTCGAAGGGTTACTCTGGGGGCACAGAGGGGACTGGTGGTGGAATGAAGAGGTTGAAGGAAACGTGGAGGCTAAAAAAGTGGCATACTTGAAGTTAGTGGAGAGCTCGGGTGAGGAGGAGAGAAAAGAGAACAGAGAAGGGTACAAGAAGGCTTGGAAGGAGGCAAAACTAACGGTCATGGAGACCAAGAATGCATCGTTTGGTCACTTGTATGAAGAATTAATAGACAAAGGTGGGGAAAAGAAGTTATTTCGGCTGGCCAAGGAGAGAGAGAGAGAGAGAGAGAGAGAGAGAGAGAGAGAGAGAGAGAGAGAGAGAGAGAGAGAGAGAGAGAGAGAGAGAGAGAGGTGCGTGATCTAGATCAAGTTGAGTGCATCAAGGACGAGGACGCCAGAGATTTAGTGGATGGGTCTTAGATTACGTAGGGATGGCAGACTTACTTTCATAAACTTCTGAATGATGAGGGGGCAGAGACATTGTGTTGGGTGATTTGGAAAACTTCGAGAGACGTCGTGATTTTGGGTATTGTTGATACCCAATTTTTCCTCAAATTATTTTCAAATTTGCATATATACCTTCACAATCACTCTCTATAATAATTGGTATTTTTCCATAATTTCGTATTTTTAATCAAATTATTTTCCTGTTTATTTAATATTTTATATTCCATAATTATCCATAAATAATGTTATAGATAATTTTAACACATTTTCTTGCTCAATATATTATTCGTAATACTTATTAATTCCCTTAGGATTTAATTATTTCACAAATTGGCCAATATTGGCATTATTTAGCTAATTACCTAAATTTTTCCAATTATAGCACAAATGCGCATTTATACCATTTTAAAATCGATAACTGATCATTTTATATATTTTATATTAATTAATCCCCTTAATCTCATTTATTTAGTCTTAATCTCATTTTACACAATTATTAGCCATTTGTATTAATTAATTATTGTATTTTAAGGGTATTTAACGTTTAGCCACATTTATTTAAATTATAACCAATTTTTAAACCCAACCCACCTGACCTTTAACCCATTCTCTACCCAGCCCTTTAACCCATAACTGACCCAGCCCAAACCAACTCCATACCCGGCCCAACTCCAAATCAATCTGAGTCGTTGATCAAATAAGATCAACGACCCAGATATCCCTTACCATAATTAAACCCCAATTACCCCCGACCGATCCCTCATTTCCCACCTCTCATTCTCTCTCTATCTCTCTCTGGTGCTCTCTGGTTCTCTCTAGAACCTTCCCCTGGCTTCTCTCTTCCGATGAAGCCCGTTTATCTTCTCCGGCTGGTTCTCTTACCGGAAACCATGGCTCCCCTTCATCTCATGGTTATTTTTTCACCTTGCACCGGTCCAGTGACACCCTAAGGCCCTCAAGCGAACCTGGAGCGATTCACTCACCTCTCATGGTCCCTCCTGCCATCCCCGGCCGTCTGAGTAAGAGCTACGACTTTTCTGGCTAAAGCCGGCGACATCTTTGAGTTTTTTCTTACTTCTCTGGGTTCCACGAAACCCTAACTCATGATACCTCTTCGATTTCTTCTAGATTTGCCTTAGATCTACGTATATTACGAAGCTTTTACGTGTTTTTTCTTTGAAAAATCTTTCTACTTTGAACAGTTTTTCACTTCAAAACTAGGGTTTCATGACCCCCCTTTCAAAAACGATTTTGCTTCTGTTTTAATGTTTCTTTCAATGATTCAACGATTCATTCACAGTTTTCTTTCGTTTTAATTTACTTTACTGAAAACCCTAGTTTTTTCCTAAATTCTGAGTCCATCTGTGACTAATATACTTGTTTGAATACACGAACTCTTATAAATGTTAAGCTTCTCTGTGATTCTCATCCTGTTGTTGCCTATTGGGGTTTTTGATTAGGTTTTCTGTGTCTCTATCATGCCCAATGTTACTACTTTGTCTCTGAACTTGTGTGATTCCTACTTTACCTAGGGTTTTCTGATTCTTGCTTAACATAGGTTATTCCAGTATTATTTGATTGAAGCTTTATTAACCGTTTACTCTATGTCCTTTACTGATTTCGATTTTCCTCAATAACGGGGATACTTCCCTTTGAATGATACTGCTTTACTAATTTTCAAATTATTCCCTTACTTGTGTGATACTCTCCTAGTTGGCGCTGATTTCTTGTAATTTTGAATCTCACTCAATGTTTTCTTACTGGTTTCCGGAATTAAGTTATTCCCTGCCTTATTTCAATGAATGCTTTTGTTGTCAAAATATACTTTCCTTAGTTAGGGTACTCTGAACTTGGCCCTAATCACATGCTCTATACCTATGATGTCTCTTGTATGTTAAAATCAGTTAGAACATGATTTATTTCCTTGTTTGAAACTGCTTATTACCGTTATGACTCCTTAATTAAAGGAAGTTTTAACATTAAATTGAGAAGGCCCTTCCGTACAGGCAGTAAGCAAGGGAGCGTATCTCAAGAACTGGTCTATCAGGACCACCAAAGCCCGCCGAGCCTCGGGGAAGCAAGGCTAAATACAAGAATTATTTACTGTTTTATTTACTAAACTATTTTCCTTTTCTGCATTTTTCAATTCCCGCAATAAGATCTTCAATGTTCAAAACAAGTTAGTTAATTTATCAAAGCATTTTCAATTTTCTTTATGAATCCGATAGTTATTGTTACCGTTTTCTCTCATTACTTTATCTATACAGCATTACTATTACTTTACTTGATGAACCGATGACTGTGACGTGCAATGAGGCAACGCGACAAACGAACATTGATTCAGACGAAGACGATATACCCAACGAAATTGTTAAGAAGGTCGAAGACTTTTAAAATAGACCTAAGTCCAACTTAGATGAGATTGAGGTTTTCAACCTGGGAGATTCAGAAAACCTCAAGGAAACACGGATCAATATTCATTTGTCACCGTCAGAAAAGAAAGAGTATACAGAGTTTCTAAGGGAGTATGAGGACATATTTACCTGGTCGTATGATGACATGACTGGTCTATGTACGTCCATTGTGGCTCACAAACTGCCGACCAATCCGACATGTCCACCGGTAAAGAAAAAGCTCAGAAAGTTCAAACCTGACATGAGTTTGAAAATCAAAGAAGAAGTTACCAAGCAGATCAACGCCAAAGTTCTTCGGGTAGTTGAATACCCAACATGGTTAGCCAACATCGTACCTGTGCCAAAGAAATACGGGAAGGTCAGAGTCTGTGTCGACTACCGGGATCTCAACCGGGCCAGTCCGAAAGATGACTTCCCCTTGCCAAACATACACATTCTAATTGACAACTGCGCCAAACATGAGCTACAGTCCTTCGTAGATTGCTTCGCTGGTTATCATCAAATTTGGATGGATGAGGAAGATGCTTAGAAAATGGCGTTCATCACGCCCTGAGGAGTGTACTATTACAAAATGATGATGTTCGGTTTAAGGAATGCAGAGGCCACCTACATGAGGGCCATGACTACCATATTCCATGACATGATTCACAAAGAGATCGAGGTGTATGTGGACGACGTCATCATCAAATCAAAGAAAGCTGATGATCACATGGAAGATTTGAGGAAGTTCTTCAACAGGTTGACAAAATATAATCTGAAGCTGAACCCCGCAAAGTGTGCATTCGGGGTTTTTGCTGGGAAGTTGCTGGGATTCATTGTGAGCCGTCAGGGAATAGAATTGGATCCTTCAAAGGTCAAAGCCATTCAAGAACTACCACCGCCAAAGAACAAGAAAGATGTTATGAGCTTCTTAGGGAGGCTCAATTACATCATCCGATTCATAGCACAGTCTACAGTCATCTGTGAGCCGATCTTCAAAATGCTTAGGAAGGACGTTGAGACTAAGTGGACCGAGGATTGTCAAAAAGCTTTTGACAGAATCAAGGAGTATCTATCCACACCGCCGGTCTTGGTACCACCTGAGCCAGGTAGACCCCTGCTACTCTACCTTGCCGTACTAAATGGAGCTTTCGGTTGCATTATGGGGAAACATGATGAAAAAGGAAGGAAAGAGCAAGCCATTTACTATCTCAGCAAGAAGTTCACTCCGTATGAGGCCCGGTATTCTTTGCTGGAACGCACTTGCTGCGCTTTGACTTTGGTCGCTCAGAAGTTGAGACACTACTTATGTTCCTACACAACATATCTCATATCAAGGATGGATCCATTGAAGTACATCTTTCAGAATCTCATGCCCACTGGCAAGCTAGCCAAGTGGCAAATCATGCTGAGTGAGTTCGACATTATTTATGTAACTCAAAAAGCGGTCAAGGGACAGGAATTAGCGGACCATCTTGTTGAGAATCTTGTGGACGGAGAATACGAACCCCTGAAAATGTATTTTCCTGATGAAGAGGTATCATTCGTAGGAGAAGACATTGCAGAATCCTACAACGGTTGGAGGATGTTCTTTGATGGCGCAGAAAACTTCAAAGGAGTCGGTATCAGAGCACTCTTAGTATCAGAGACCGGCCAGCATTATACGGTATCCGCCAAGCTCAGGTTCCACTAAACCAACAACATGGCTGAATACGAGGCCTGTATCTTAGGGCTCAACATGGCCATTGACATGAACGTACAAGAGATGTTAGTGATTGGTGACTCCGATCTATTGGTACATCAAGTACAAGGAGAATGGGCAACCAACAATTCTAAGATACTACACTATCTACATCACGTTTAGGAGTTGAGAAAGAGGTTCACAAAGATAGAGTTCTGACATGTCCCCAGAATCCAGAATGAGTTCGCCGATGCTCCGGCTACCTTGTCATCTATGATTCAGCATCCAGACAAAACTTTCATTGATCCCATTACAGTGAAAATTCACAATCAGCCGGCCTACTGTGCTCATGTCGAAGAAGAAACGGACGAAAATCCTTGGTTCCATGACGTCAAGGAATATTTGGCAAAAGGAGAATACCCAGAACTTGCAAACGCCACTCAAATGCGCACACTTCAGAGATTGTCTAATAATTTCTTTGACAGCGGAGGAATCCCGTATAGGAGGACTCCTGATTTGGGGTTATTAAGGTGCGTCGACGCAAAAGAAGCATCAAAACTATTGGAAGAAATTCATGCTGGGACCTGCGGTCCACATATGAACGGGTTTGTATTAGCGAAGAAGATACCCCGAGCTGGGTACTTTTGGATGACCATGGAAACAGACTGCATCCAGTACATCCGCAAATGTCACCGTTGTCAGATACATGGAGATATGATAAAGGTACCTCTAAGTGAGCTTAATGCAACAAGTTCACCATAGCCGTTCGCCGCCTGGGGCATGGACGTCATAGGACCAATCGAGCCTGCCGCCTCCAACGGACACATGTTTATTCTGGTTGCCATTGATTAATTTACTAAATGGGTCGAAGCAGCCTCCTACAAAGCAGTTACCAAGAAAGTCGTAGCTGACTTTGTCCGCGACCGCATTTGTTTGTCGGTTCGGAGTTCCAAAGTCAATAATCACCGACAATGGTTCTAATCTCAACAGTGACTTTATGAAATCCATGTGTGAAACATTCAAGATCAAACACAAGAACTCCATAACTTACAGACCTCAGATGAATGGAGTTGTAGAAGCCGCTAACAAAAATATCAAGAAGATACTAAGGAAGATGATAGAAAGGCACAAGCAATGGCATGAGAATTTATCATTCGCCTTACTGGGATATCGCACCACAGTCCGCACATCAACCGGGGAAACCCCCTACATGTTGGTTTATGGTACAGAGGTTGTTATTCATGCCGAAGTTGAGATTCCATCTCTGAGAATTATACAAGAAGTTGAGCTCAGCTACGCGGAATGGGTAAGGAGCCGTTATGAGCAACTAGCCCTCATAGACAGAAAGAGAATGAACGCAGTTTGTCATGGTCAACTATATCAGAACAGAATGACCAGAGCCTTCAACAAGAAAGTCAAGCCAAGACGATTTACACTAGGACAACTGGTGCTAAAGAAAATCTTTCCACACCAAGACGAAGCCAAAGGGAAGTTTTCTCCCAACTGGCAGGGTCCGTACATGGTTCACAGAGTGATGACAGGAGGAGCACTCATACTTGCAGAAATGGACGGAGAAGTTTGGCCAAAACTAATCAATTCAGATGCAGTCAAGCGCTACTATGTGTAATTCCTTATGCTTTGGTCAACAATGTAAATTAAACTACGCCTGACCTGATTCCCTTTTAAGAGGGGATACGTAGTTAGCCATATGGGTTCGGTCACAATTCAATAAAAAATTCATTTTCCCCACGAATGGAAATTGGGGCAGAATTTTGAGGAGGACCCTCAAAATCCTGAAGCAAGTTTAGCCGATCGCCGCACGAGCAACAGTCAAAAGTATTCACCCATCAAATGGGGCAGAATTTTGAGGAGGATCCTCAAAATTCCGTGGCAAGAGAGGTTGCAATGTCTTGGACCGCGTCCCGGCCGTCGGTTCATCTAAAGCTATTTTAGATTATATGCTTATATCATATCTTTACAAAATCATGCATATTTATTTTTTACTTAAACAACTTGTTTAGAAAATGCTACCCCAGTGATACATACAGTATTATCACGATCAAGTGAGCAAGTCAAGTAAAGCCAGTGGAAACGCGAACTAACCTTTCCCCTTACAAAACTCACGATTTTTCTTTGGATGCAGGCAAAAGATCGCAAAGGCCCCAAAACATATTATCTTCCCGAAGAACACACATTGCTCAAAGACACACTTCTCAAGCTCGTCTCACACGCCAAAATTTATTGTCATCACAAACGGCATTTCACTTATCGCAAAATTCACAACAATCATATCGCCGCAATTTATCACAAATAAGAACTCCTATCTGCATTTTTATTTTTGCACTTACACTGCATAAGGCTACCTTTCTGCATTCTGAGACTAAACGCTGTCTCCATCTGCATCTGCATTGCATAAGGCTACCTTTCTGCCTTTCGAGACAAAACGTTGTCTCTGTAACGACCCGGTCCGTCGTTACCCAGTATACGCATCTATTCCTTTATTTCTATCTTGTAGTAGCTCATTTAGACTGTTCATAAAGTGCTGGGGTTGGTTGGTTCGGGTTCAGAGCAAAAATAGAGTGGATTGAGACACTTAGTCTCTAACAAGAGCTTTAGAGTTGGAAAAGTCAACCCGGAGTTGACTTATTGGTAAACAACCTCGGAATGCGGATTTTATTGTTCGAATAGCTTCGTTAGGTGATTTGAGACGTAGGAGTGTGTTCAGAATATTTTTAGGATGCCCGGTGTAGAGTTAGGCTTGAATTGGCGAAGTTAGTATTTTGGCGAATTCCGGTTGATAGGCGAGATTTTGGTCCGAGGGTCGGAATAGGATTCAGAAGTTGTTGTAGCTTCGTTAGGTAATTTTGGACTTGCCCGCAAAATTTCAGGTCATTCGGAGATGGTTTGATTGGGTTTTTGATCAAATGCGTGTTTCCGAAGTTTTTGGAAATCATAGGCTTGAATTGGATGAGAATTTATGGTTTTGATGTTGTTTTTGGTGTTTTAATGGCTCGACTAAGTTTGAATAACCATGTTTGATATGTTGGTATGTTTGGTTGGGGTCCCGAGGGGCTCGGGTTTGATTTCGGGCGTTAAACGGAGAAATTGGAACTTGAAATGCAGCTGAAGCTGCTACTGCTGGTGCGATCGCACCTGCGATGCTTGGGCCGCAGGTGCGGACATCGCAGGCGCAAGGGTGAAGGCGCAAGGGCGGAAATAGTCGCAAGGGCGGAAGGAAGACCGCACCTGCGAGGTCGCAGGTGCAGGAAATGGGTTCGCAGGCGCGGGCTCTGAGTGTTAAGTGAAGGACCGCAGGTGCGGTCAATATGTCGCCCATGCGATACCGCTGTTGCGATAAAAAGGCCGCAGGTGAGAAGTCTGGGAGTTTAAGTGGGTTCCACAGGTGCGGTTAAAATGTCGCGCCTGTGGAGTCGCAGGTGTGAGAATACTACCGCTGTTGCGGAAATGCCTGGGCAGAACTATAAAAGGCAGCCTTCACGAAATTTGTCCTTTTTCACCATTTTTTTACACACGGGTTGGAGGATTTGAAGGGGTTTTGTAGAGGGATTTCGTTGTTTCTTCAAGGAGGTAAGTTTCTTGGACTCAAAACTCGTTATATTGTGCATTAAGAATGATTTTAGGTTGAAATCATGGGTAAAATCAGTAGAAAAATGGTGGTTAGGGCTTGGGTTTAAGAGAGGAAGAATGGGGGAATTGGAGGACCATTTGAGGTCCGATTTTCGTGTTCTTGGTATGGTTGGACTCCGGAAAAGACAAGGAACCTGATGTTGTAAAAATTTCTGACCTTCGAGATGTGAGCCCGAGGGTCGGGTTTTTTGACCGAATTCGGGATTTTGGTATTTTTGCTAAATTTTGATTTGGGGATTGTTCCTTAGCACATTGTGACGCTATGTAATTGATTATTGATAGATTTGGAGCATTTGGAGGCCGATTCTCGAGGAAAGGGCCAGGCAGAGTAGAGTTGAGCCGGTTTCGAGGTAAGTAACGACTTCAACCTTGGCACTAAGGGGTTCAAACCCCCAATGTACATGCTAATTGATGATAGTTACTACGATACACTCGCCAAGTGACGGGCATAGGAGTGTTGGCTGAATTGTTGTGGCCCGGCTTATCCCCAGGCACGGTTTAACTGTTGTTCCACCATGATATCCATACTGTGAAGGCTATTAATGCGTAAAAACAAAAAGGAACATAACGAGTATAAATGATAAGACTTCATGTCTATATGTGGAGACCGGAAAAAGGGTCCGTTATTGTTATTTCTATTGCGAACCTTACTTGTGCATACTCAATCCTGTTATTATACATGTATCCGTATTTCAGTCTCAGAAATCATTTATTTATCATGCATTGCCATTGTTTGGGCTATTACATAATGAGAGTGTTGTGAGGAGACTGGAAATTCTGACTGAGTATGGGCCTAGAGCCGAATGTTGAGATGATATACCCTTCGTGGGCTTGATATATATAGCGCTTGGACCATATCATTGGCGGCCCCTCCGGAGTCTTTACACCCCCAATGAGCGCACAGTTATTGAGGAATGGATTTCCCTAGACATGGATTTGTCCGAGATATGAGATATTGAGGGATGGATTTCCCTGGGCATGGATTTGTCCGAGATATGACATATAGAGGGATGGATTTCCCTGGCACAGATACTATTTATGAGATATGGAGGGATGGATTTCCCTGGTACAGATTATGAATAAGTATGATATCCCGGAGATGGATTTCTCCGAAAGGCTGAATTGGCATGCTCCCTCGGTACTTAGTGACTGAGTCACCACGTCGTACATGTTACAGGATGGATTTCCCTGGGCCAATGGCCAATTATGTGTACCGAGAGGACTACCTGTGAGAGTTGCATAATACATACATGACATATAATTGTTATTTACGAATATTGTCAGTGATATACTCGGTTATTCCTGAAATATTCATTATTTGAACTGTGATTTACGGAGGTTGAGTTCGTCACTACCTCCTTAGACCGTAGGTTGTTTTCGTTACTTACCTGCACACTGTGTGTGCAGATCCAGGTGCACCGAGATTTGATGCGGAGCGGTGATAGCAGCCATTCTCTCAGAGTCGACGAGGTAGTAGCTGGCGTTTGCTGTCCCGTCCCTCTTTTCCCTATTCTTCCCTTCTGTGTTAGAATTTGGAAACTTAAAACTTCAGAATTATTATTCTCAGTTGTATTGATGTTAGTAGCTCATGACTGCGTGACTCCAAATCCTAGGGTGATTGTTGGAGCTTATTTCTTTTGTTAGACTGTTTTAAATGATTAAAAATGTCAGTAAATTTCTCTAGTAAATGAATTGAGTATTGTTGTAATGGTTGGCTAGCCTAGTTCCACGACAGGCGCCATCACAACCCGGAAACGGGTCGTGACAGTCTCCATCTGCATCTGCATTGCATAAGGCTACATTTCTGCCTTCCGAGACTAAACGCTGTCTCCATCTGCATCTGAATTGCATAAGGCTACCTTTCTGCCTTCCGAGACTAAATGGTGTCTCCATCTGCATCTGCATTGCATAAGGCTACCTTTCTGCCTTCCGAGATAAAATGCTGCCTCCATCTGTATCTGCATTGCATAAGGCTACCTTTCTGCCTTCCGAGACTAAACGCTGTCTCCATCTGCATCTGCATTTATTTCTTGCATAAGGCTACTATTCTACCTTCCGAGGTCAAACGCTACCTCCATCTGCATTTTTCTAAGGCTACCATCATGCCTTCTGAGGATAACGTTGCCTCCCATTTACTTTTCAAAGCAAATACTGTCTCTACCATTATCTACTCCGGTTCCTTTCGGGCTAAGCTTTGCCCCTTTAATTCGCAAGACTAATCTTTGTCTTGTTAGCATCATACTATTGCATTTTCATGGGCTGAAATATCGCCAACCTATCCAAAGGCGTCATCGTTCGGAGGCACCATCTTCATGGCCCGAGAACATCATTTCATGGCCTAAGGATATCTTTTATCAGTTTGCATATCATTATTCAAAGGCATCATGGTTCGGAGGCACAATCTTCATGGCCCGAGAACATCATTTCATGGCCTAAGGATATCTTTTATCAGTTTGCATATCATTATTCAAAGGCATCATGGTTCGGAGGCACAATCTTCATGGCCCGAGAACATCATTTCATAGCCTGCGAATCCCGCATCAAGCGATTCATGGCCTAGGACATCATGGTCTAAGGACGGCATCCTCAACCGTCCAAAGACAGCATTCATAGTCCAATGGGAATTTGCATCATGTTTAAATTACGCACAATATATGCTTGTTATTCATTTGTAGGAAATCCGGCTAGGAACAGTCAGCCAGGCAGGAGCGAACCGCTCTAGTTCTCCTAACTATCATGTAAGCCATTCTGTTTACCTTGCCTCGCACCTTGCGTCCGTCCTTATAAAACGTCACCGGTATACTTTGCCGGTGGCTCCCGAACTACATACGGCCTGATTCCTATAAAACCAGGGATATGTAGGCAGCTCAGAAGCCAGGGTGCGGCCTAAATCTTTCATACTATTTCCACTCGATCAAAATTGGCCATCATATCTTTACCTGACAACTCTTTCATCCTTTCCGGGTAAAGAGGGGCAACTGTTGATACCCAGTTTTTCCTCAAATTATTTTCAAATTTGCATATATACCTTCAAAATCACTCTCTACAATAATTGGTATTTTCCCATAATTTCGTATTTTTAATCAAATTATTGTCCTGTTTATTTAATATTTTATATTCCATAATTATTCATAAATAATGTTATAAATAATTTTAAGACATTTTCTTGCTTAATATATTATTCGTAATACTATTTAATTCCCTTAGGATTTAATTATTTCACAAATTGGCCAATATTGGCATTATTTAGCTAATTACCTCAATTTTGCAATTATAGCACAAATGCACATTTATACCATTTTAAAATCAATAACTGGTCATTTTATATATTTTATATTAATTAATCCCCTTAATCTCATTTATTTAGTCTTAATCTCATTTTACACAATTATTAGCCATTTTTATTAATTAATTATTGTATTTTAAGGGTATTTAACATTTAGCCCCATTTATTTAAATTATAACAAATTTTTAAACCCAACCCACCTGACCTTTAACCCATTCTCTACCCAGTCCTTTAACCCATAACTGACCCAGCCCCAACCAACCCCATAACCGGCCCAGCTCCAAATCAATCTGAGTCGTTGATCAAATAAGATCAACGGCTCAGATATCCCTTACCATAATTAAACCCCAATTACCCCCTGACTGACCCCTCATTTCCCACCTCTCATTCTCTCTTTATCTCTCTCTGGTGCTCTCTGTTTCTCTCTAGAACCTTCCCCTGGCTTCTCTCTTCCGATGAAGCCCGTTTATCTTCTCTGGCTGGTTCTCTTACCGGAAACCATGGATCCCCTTCATCTCATGGTTATTTGTTCACCTTGCACCAGTCTAGTGACACCCTAAGGCCCTCAGGAAAACCTGGAGCGGTTCACTCACCTCTCATGGTCCCTCATGCCACTTTTCGGCCATCCCCGGCCGTCTGAGTAAGAGCTATGACTTTTTCGGCTAAAGTCGGCGACATATTTGAGGTTTTTCTTTCTTCTCTGGGTTCCACGAAACACTAACTCATGATACCTCTTCGATTTCTTCTAGATATGCCTTAGATCTACGTATATTACGAAGCTTTTACGTGTTTTTTCTTTGAAAAATCTTTCTACTTTGAACAGTCTTTCACTTCAAAACTAGGGTTTCATGACCCCCCCCCCCTTTCAAAAACGATTTTTCTTCTATTTTAATGTTTCTTTCTATGATTCAACGACTTATTCACAGTTTTCCTTCGTTTTAATTTACTTTACTGAAAACCCTAGTTTTTCCCTAAATTCTGAGTCCATCTGTGACTAATATGCTTGTTTGAATGCATGAACTCTTATAAATGTCAAGCTTCTATGTGATTCTCATCATGTTGTTGCCTATTGGGGTTTATGATTAGGTTCTCTGTGTCTCTATCATGCCCAATGTTACTACTTTGTCTCTGAACTTGTTTGATTCCTACGTTACCTAGGGTTTTCTGATTCTTGCTTAACATATGTTATTCCAGTATTATTTGATTGAAGCTTTATTAACTGTTTACTCTATGTCCTTTACTGATTTCGATTTTCCTCAATAACGGGGATACTTCCCTTTGAATGATACTGCTTTACTAATTTTCAAATTATTTCCTTACTTGTGTGATACTCTCCTAGTTGGTGCTGATTTCCTGTAATTTTGAATCTCACTCGATGTTTTCTTACTGGTTTCCAGAATTAAGTTATTCCCCGCCTTATTTCAATGAATACTTTTGATGTCAAAATATACTTTCCTTAGTTAGGGTACTCTGAACTTGGCCCTAATCACATGTTATATACCTATGATGTCTCTTGTATGTTAAAATCAGTTCTTACATGATTTATTTCCTTGTTTGACACTGCTTATTACCGTTTGTACATGTCTCCTTAATTAAAGGAAGTCTTAATATTAAATTGATTATGATTGATGCTTACTTATATAATTGTGCTAGACCCTTATTTGTTGCCTAATTTTTCTGCATGACTCAAAGTATAAGTACCTTTAGTCTCTCATTAATAAGACACGAACAATAGACTGTTCAAAAACTCTCTTACACACAGACATAGACACACAAAACTGATTTTGTGCACTCTCATTCACAACAAAGAACTTTCATTGTGCATCTCTTGTCCTTGCTTGCATTACTGCTTTCTTCATCATACTGGTATGTCCTGATTTAATCTTCAGTCATCCAAAACAATATGTTTCTATTCGTAGTTCAGTTCTTGGCATTTCTTAGATGTTTCTACTTGTGTTTTTGTTGTTCAACATGCAATTAGAACTCTGAATGTCTTTTACATGTCTACTGTTACCTTATCCTGCATGCTCAATGTGTCTCTCTACACCCAGCCTTTGTTATTTATGTGTATCTCCATGCCTATGTCTAATATGTTAGTCCAGTCATGATGTTAGTTGTTTAGCTGATATGTTGCTCTAATTTGACACTTAGTCATATCCCCTGAACCCTTAGAAAACCTCTTTAATTATGTGTTTATGTGTAATCTGTTTGCCTCACATGCTGTATACTTATCCCTCAAACCCCCTCACCCTATGTGATGCTGGCTTTGTCTATTTGAATTGTAAACTGTTTTTTTCAACAACTGGATCTCTTATTCTAAAAAGCTAATTTTTATTAAAAGCCCCTCTTCTTCTCAAACTATTTTTTAACTATGTTTTACTTAAACTCCCTGAATCAAGAGCACATCTCACTACTCCTAGTTTCTTAAGTTCAGCCCCCTTCGTGTGAGCACTGCCTTCGGGACCATTTGAGTACCCATTGAACTCTGACACACAAGGCTGGCATTCCTACACTGCACTTACTCATTCTTGGCTAGGGTACCTCGGTGTGAGCACTGCCTAGGATCCTCTGAGGTCCTTAGGAACTCTGACACACCCGTGGCTTATGAAAGGTTATGGCATATGACATTAAGGACTTGGAGACTTGGGCCTATTGGTAGGCTCCCTATAGTGTAACTTCTTAATTTTCTTATTTACATATGTAATTCGTGCAACACTGGTCTGTAATAATTGGTTGTAAGAGATTCTGGGGCAGAATAGTGAAATGGGTGGGGAATATGCATGTTGTAGTATGGGTAGAAATCATGCCTATAGGTTTACTTTTCCTATATGCGTTATAGTCACCATGCTTAGGAATAATATGTCACTCATGCATTAGATACCATGATAATTAGGTTTATTTCTTTCAGCATCTCATTACAATCGTATTCACTTAGAAATCATGTTCATAGAATGAATAACAACAAAGAGTGGCCATCATAATATTACTGCTTTCTCATAACTACATCACCTAGAAGTCCTGCGTTTCTAGGATAAGTAATAACATTAACAACTATCCAAATCTTGCATTATAAATCATGTCCCTTAAGATATCATTTTTCAGCATGTTATTTATGCCAAATACTGTGATTGAAAACGGACTTTGCATGAACACCTAGAAAATCATGTATTAGGTTCAGCAATCTAACAAAGAATCGGATTTCTTGTGAAGTTCCTGCTTTCTGTTTAAGTCAAAATGTGTTAATAAATGGATCTCTCAAATAGGTTCTGACGCTAAAAAATGCACATGCATTTAGAATATCATGTATAGGTCTTGCACCATTCTGCCCCCCCCCCCCCCCCCCCNATTCATATTTGTCTAACTCCCACCCCCCTTAGCCTTGTTAAAATTAAAACAGACTCACCCCGCTTAACAACTATTTTTTCTAAACTGAAAACTAAAACAGCATAACTGGAGCAGTTTAATCCGCCTAGGAAAGCCTTAGGTTTTAAGACTTGTTAAAACTGGAAACCTATTCCCTTATGTGTACTATTTGGCTAACAACAGGTAAAAAAATCAGTATTTAGAAAATGGTACAATTCCTTCTCTAAAATCAGTGATAAACTGCCTCGCTACTGTATTCTCGCCTAGACATCATGCATTATGATCTGAAGTTAAAAGTCCTTATGTGTGTTTGAGTCGTGCTGATATGTGCATAACTTGTGGAGGAATATCTGAGCCTCATATTTACTTCTATGTGTTTTTCCATATTTGTAGTCCTAACTGTCTTTGCTTGTCGTTTATAATTTTGTCCTTTACACCTAGGGGTTCAGCCTAGTACTTCCCTTTTACGATAGTAGTCCTAGCCTCCTCCGGGACTAATAGGATGGGACGGGTAATAGAACGCGATAGAGTTCGTGACCAACATATGTTTTAAATACCTTCACGGGGTGGGAAAGAGTAGAATATGGATATGATGACCGATGCGCTAATACCACGTGTAGCCCCTCTTTGAGGAGTGACATACCGGGTATTGCATTGATATGATCCATATTGTTTCAAACCTAGGATGTCTTTCTCTCAAATGTCTTACTAGTTCTTTCAAAAGTTAATAACTCTGATGCTTATTTGAAATCCCCTCTTATTTGAGTCGTTACTTGCTACTTGCTTATTGTACAAATTCACGAAAACCATTTGGCCGGGAACCACAGTTGTGGATCCTGAGGGGTGCCTAATACCTTCCCCTTGGGATAATTTCAAGCCCTTACCCAATCTCTGGTAATGCAAACTAGTCTCATGAGTTAATCTCTCTAGGTGCCCTAACGCACCTTTAAAATCATTAGGTGGCGACTCTTCTTTTAATCCTCTTCCTTTAAAAGGAGTTGTCAGAATGTCATAAACCCGATCTCCGCTTAAGGGAAAAAGGGGGCGCGACATGTATCATAGGCGTCTTAAGGTCGAGGAGGACGTGGGGGCTATGCATAAGATGCACAGGGGCATAGTGACTAGGCCAATGAAATTCCAGTTGAATTCTGGCGGTATGTGGGTATAGAGGGTGTAGAGTGGCTGACCTGATTGTTTAGCGTTATATTTAGGACGGAGACGATGCCAGAGGAATGGAGATGGAGTACGATGATTTCGTTGTACAATAACAAATGTTATATCCAGAATTGTAACAACTATAGGGTTATCAAGTTGTTTAGCCATACTATGAAAGTGTGGTAGAAGGTTGTTGAAGTGAGGGTGAGGAGGTCAGTGTCACATCAGAGAACCCATTAGGGTTCATGCCTGGCCGTTCAACTACGGAAGCTATCCATCTTATCAGGAGGTTGGTGGAACGGTACAGGGATAGGAAGAAGGATTTACACATGGTGTTTATTGACCTCGAGAAAGCGTACGACAAGGCCTTAAAAGAGGTTCTTTGGAGGCTAGCTAATCATCAGCACACAGAAATAACATCTCGCACCTCATCCATGGAATCACAAGCCATGGACGCATAGCTGATTTTGAGCGCTCACATGCGCATATGAGTGTGTGGAAGGAATTCAAAGTGTTACGCTTCAAGCTGAATCAATGTCGCACGATAAGAAAAGAAAGATGGGAAGTTTATCCAAAATGACCTGAAGCCTCTCGAAGATAGGCATGGACGTCATCATACCGACCCACAAGACTCTACTAGACGGACACTTGTTCATGACTCATTAAATCTATGAACCTAGAGCGCTGATACCAACTTGTCACGACCCAAAATCCAACTAGTCGCGATGGCACCTACCCAACCCGCTAGGTAATCCAATAACCCACTATCCAATTTAATGAGATTTATTAAGAAAAGAAACTATAATACGACCGAACCATTATACAAAGGATTTCCCAAGGACCGGTAGTACAAATCATGAGCTTCTAAGATTTAGATTTTTACAAGACTGAACTCAAATAATTACAACATCCGTTGAAATGTAAATGAACAAAATTCGAATCTAATGCTACCAAGGGCAAGTGATAGTTATAACTGGAACACAGCTACATCTTCAGATCCAGCTACCGCCTTTAGCAGCAACCTCAGCATCCAATATCTACACGCAAGGTGCAGAAGTGTAGTATGAGTATAACTGACCCCATGTACTCAATAAGTAACAAACCTAACCTTAGGTTGAAAGTAGTGACGAGCTAGGACAACGGTCAAAGTCCAACTCCAATAACCAGAAATAATTCATAACAATATAATAAAGATTGTACAAGAAATAGCTCAGCTCATTCACAATTACTAAAAATAGGCATGCTTTTCAAGTATAACCATTAATCTCAAATCTTTCACTGAAAACACCAAATATATGTGTAAGTATGAAAACTGTGATTTTTCACAAAACCTTTCAGGAACAGTTAATATGTCTCATTAGCAGACATGAGGGAAGTAGATCACTATGTTTACATGTCAATGTATATGTGAATGTCGTAAATGTCACAAAATCGTGCAACATGAGAGAATGCATATCTATGTCTATGTGCCAAGTATACATGTCGATGCAATGCATCACATTTATGAACTCATGTACCCACACTCTCAAAGCACTCAATCTCACTATCTCACACTCACACTCATCATGCTCAATCACTCAACACACTCGGTCACTCAAGATTGTACATTGTAGCGCACAACCCGATCCCATCATGAATCAATAGAACCTGCTCTCACTATGGGTGTACAGACTCCGGAGGGGCGGATCCTGCCTAAGCGCTAATATAACATGTTGTGGCGTGCCACCCGATCCACATATAGTCCTAAGGCTTGTTGCGGCATGCAACATGATCCACATATAGACATAAGGCTTGTTGCAGCGTGCAACTTGGTCCACAAATATATAACCATCAGGCTTGTTGCGCCGTGCTATCCGATCCACATATATATGTAATACTTTTTGCGGCATGCAGCCCGATCCCATCAATATCACTCTTAATCCGGGCTCATGTCCTAAGTCAGTCATCAAACTCTCCAGTCTCTCGGGCTCACAAATCTCATTCCAATCAGCCCGAATAATGACAATAATATGATGTGACAACGAATGATAACACAGACTAAGATATGAAATGTACATTAATGAACATGACTGAGTATGTATATGCAATTTAAGCAAATAACTCAATAGTAGAGATGCCCTCAGTAGGTATTAACAGAATAAACATATAGTCTAAACATGATTTCTAATATGATACACAACTCAATTTCTCTAACACGTGGAAATTTCATGAATAGAAACAAGGTTAATTAACTACACAGTTTCATAGAATCAACTGAGTCATAACTCACCAGGTGCACTCCCACACGCCCGTCACCTTGCATCCGCGTCACCTTAATACTAAGCAAATAACATGTATATTCAGTGGTTCAGAACCTCAGCACCAAGTTTAGAAGTGTTACTTATCTCGAAGAAGCCAAATCCAATAACAAGCAAGCCAAACGATGCTCCAAAAAATTGCCATCCCGAGCGTACGGGCCTCCGAACGGCTCGAAACTAGCCAAAAGCAACTCAAATACATCAAATAATGTCGAAGAAAACAAACTCAATCGATAAAGATCGAATCTTTAATCGAAAGGCCAAAATCAACTAAAAATCAAACCCAGGCCCGCGCCTCGGAACCCGACAAAACTCATAAAATCTGACAACCCATTAAATTACGAGTCCAACCATACTAGTTTCACTCAAATACGACTCCGAGTCGAAATTTCAAAACTCAAAAATTCACTCTATGAAACTTTAGACAAAAAAACTACAATTTCTCTTTTTAAATCATCAACCAAATGCTGAAACCGAGGATAGATTCATGAAATATAATAAAACCCGAGTAGATAACACTTACCCCAATTCATATGGCAGAAAATCGCTTTAATTTGAGCTCCATAACTTCAAATATGATAAAATGGCCGAAACCCCCAAAATATAGCTTCTACCCAGGTATTTACCCTTCACGATCGCGGAGAAAAAAAATTCCCAGCTCAAAATCGCCCTTCGCGATCGTGCAAAACCAATCGCGATCGCGAAGAATAAGATGCCCAACTCCTCCAGTCAGCCTCTAGTATAATGGTCGTAACTTTTCTTACAAAACTCCAAATGACAAATGTTTCGACTTTCTAAAACTAAACACCAAGGACTACAACTTTCATTTTTGAATCATCTCCAAATTCCTTATAAAGTGCAAGATATGAACTTCCAAAGTTAGCCATGCGCAATAGAAATTTATTCTTTGCGAACACGAATTTGTCCCCGCGAATGCAATTCACAAACCCCTTTCTCCTATTTTTTTCTTCGCGAACGCGATCCAATGTTCGCGATCGCGATGCACACTGCTGTAGCAAAAAACCAGCAATTTAAAATGGCCTAGAAATGTCACGAAACCACCCCGAAACTCACCAGAGCCCCTCGGGACCCCGTCCGAACATACCAACAAGTCTCAAAACATATTACGGACCTGCTCGAGGCCCCAAGTCACATATAACAACATCGAAAAGACGAACCATATCACAATTCAAACTTTGAAAATTTTGAACCTTTCGATTTCCAAACCTCGTTCCAAACCATATCAAATTAACTTGGAATAAAGTCAAATTTTGCACATAAGTCCAAAATGACATAACAAAGCTATTCCAATTTCCTGAGCCACAATCCGAATCTGATATCCTCAATGTCAACTCTCGGTCAAACTTAAGAATTTTCCAAACCTTTAAATTCCCAACTTTCACAAATTAGTGTTGAAACCTTCTATTAATATCAAAATGCCAATCCGGGAAACTCCTGAGTCTAAGATCATCATCCGTACCCAATGGAACTATCAAAACTCCATTCTGGGGTCAAATACACAAAAGGCAAACTTGGTCAACTCTTCCAACTTAAAGCTTCAAACATGAAATTCATTCTTCCAAATCACTTCCGAAAAACCTGAAAATCAAAATCGACGTTTCACACAAGTCATAATACATCATACGATGTTGCTCAAGATTTCAAATAGATGAACAGAATGCAAGTGCTCAGAACGACCGTCTGGGTCATTACATTCTCCCCCACATAAACATATGTTCGTCCTTGAACGTTCCTAAGTCGTCAAATGACTATGTAACCTTACCATTCACATACTCGGGGTGATCCCACGTCACCTAAATCCATATAAGCCTAAAGACACAACCTAGTTGACGATCATTAATTCAACTTGAGCCCATAAACCTTAGAATCCAATTTTAAACACTTAGAATTTCCTATAAGACCCGAATCTCGCATCTACACACTGCATAGGTCTAAACACGATCATCAAGCCATAATGATCACCCAAGACACAATCACATGAAATACCACATAACTCGAATACTCATAACAATAATTCTAATCACTGTAGTTGCTCGATAACCAACCCAATACCTATAAAAAACCTCATATCAAACAAAACCTCACTCTGAAACCTTTGTTCACTATCGATGATGAAATAAACACATTGAAACATGTAACCACTTATCAGATCAATAAGTTATGGAACTCTCTCTCCTTCGACAAGAACTATAGCCAATTTCTAAGTCGACTTTCGATATTATTCTTCCAAATATACCGCAATCAGATCCGATGGCACCCATTCTAGGTCCGACGACCTCATCTTATCAAATATAGTCGCTCTACTAACATGCCACACCAATATAAACTAAAGCCAAAAATCGTGCAATTCGTGCACCAATAAGAAATCATTCTGAAAGCTCAACAAGTACCACCACAAGGCAATGCTAAGAGTCCATCACATTGTGAAGCCAAAACACATGAATCTAACACAAAGGATCATGCCTAGCCGCAATACATGACCCATCCAAACACCGACCCACATGAAATATTTCCAGTATTCAATGCTCAAAATCAACAACCATAAGCAATTCAATGTCAAGTACACAAGTGCATGACCATAACCATGGAGAAGAAAACAACATAATGTACCGCAACCTAGAAAGACCATAATCATGGCGCAATCAACCATTCCACACCCCAAATCACACGAAGTACGCTATAAGGCTCAAACAGGACCACACCATGTGTGCATATAGGAAACAAATCACAACCCCTCGTAGCATAGAAGAGTAACACATAGATCATATCATAACACGAAAAAGCTCAACTCTAATCGCTCGAATGTCTAACACACCTCTCATACATGATCATCCACGAGGAATACTTTCATAATTCTTCCGTGCCACATAGAAAAAAATCTGAATATCAACAGTTGATCAACCAAACAAGTATTGCAATACCAATGAAACATCCGTAAATCAAAGCACAATGCACCTTCTAAATGTACACTCTCCTCAGGCAATACCAAGTAGGAATAGCACTCATCTAGTCATCTGAACTCGTCCATGTTACCTAAGGATTCCTGACCTTCCCATCAAAACTAAATCGTGACCTTGCACATGCAAATCTCAATCCCACATAACACACCACATCTATCATGCCATCATATGAAAGTACGAGAATCCCATAATCAACTTTAGGTCACTATCAAACTACATACTCAATTAGCCACGAACTTCCACATGATCCCATCTAGTAGAAAATCACAATACTCAACATGCTCCTCATGCCGGTAGGAAATATGCATCTCAAACCGTGGTAAAAACCATCGAGGACTCTTCGAAACCCATTTGCACATAACCAAACAATCAGAACTGAATCTGTGTAACTCTACCAAGCCACGTAGGTCGCCAAAACCCAAGAGCATTGCCACAAAACACTTGTAGAAACTCACCAAACCATAAGTTCCCTAAGGAACTGATCATATCCATGGTCGTGTTGATCCAACCTACTACCAAGTTGTCTTGTTTCCTCCAAGTTTCTTCTGAATTGCCTTCAAGTTGACACTCTTTCTCACCATAATACCATGTTCCTCAACCAAAACTCAACCCATGTATCATCTTCACAAGTATGCCTCAAACTGAAAGATCCATCACTCATAACTCGAGACTATACGTCATATCAAGGCAGGAATCAAGCACCCAATAGTCCTTTTACATCTTAATCAAACTCTTCTCGTCAAATTCAAACCATCTAAACACATCTCGTAGTCAAATAATATTTCATCATGTAGCCATCCAACCACTCACCGAGCCATAAATTCCACTCATAGAGACACTACTGGACATATAAGTCCAAAAGCATATACTCACACTACTGAAATCCCCGTGCTCAAGCTACCGTCAAAATCTGGACTCAAGTCCTCCAGAATGGCCCATCATCAGCACCATGGAATCACAAGTTGTCGACGCACAACTAGTTTTGAGCACTGACATACGCATACGAGTGCGTGGAAGGAATTCAAATACGCTTCAAGCTGAATCAATGCTACACGATAAGGAAAGAAATGGGAAGTTTATCCTAAATATTCTGTAACCTCTTGAAGATAGGTATGGACATCATCATACCGATTCACAATACTCTATTAGGCACTTTCTCATGACTCGTAGAACTTATGAACCTAGAGCTCTGATACCAACTTCTAACGACCTAAAATTCAACTAGTCGTGATGGCACCTAACCCAACCCGCTAGGTAATCCGATAACCAACTATCCAATTTAATGAGATTTAATAAGAGAAGAAATGATAATACAATTGAACTATTATACAAAGGATTTCCCAAGGACTAGTAGTACAAATTATGAGCTTCTAAGATTTTTGTTTTTACAAGACTGAACGGAAATAATGACAACATCTGTTGAAACAAAAATGAACAAAATTTGAATCTAACGCTACCAAGGACAAGTGATAGCCAGAACTAGAAAGAAGGTACATCTTCAGATCTAGCTCCCGTCGTACATAGCAACCTCACGTCTAATATCAGCACGAAAGGTGCAAAAGTGTAGTATGATAACAACCGACCCATGTACTTAATAAGCAAAAAACCTAACCTTAGGTTGAAAGTAATGACGAGCTACGACAACGGTTAGAGTTCAACTCCAATAACCAACAACAGTTCATAACAATATAATAAAGATGATACAAGAAATAACTTAGCTTATTCCCAATTACGGAAAATAGGCATGCTTTTCAAGTATAACAGTAAATCTCAAATCTTTCATCTGAAACACCAAAAATATGAGTAAGTTTTAAAACTGTGATTTTTCCCAAAAACTTTTAGCAACATTAAGAAGTCTCATTATCATATGGCATGAGGAAATTACATCTCTATGCCAACATGTCAATGTGCATGTCAATGTCATAAATATCATAAAACCATGTAATATGAGAGAATGCATCTCTATGTCTGTGTGTCGGGTATAAATGTCGATGCAATGCACCACAGTGATGAACTCATGTACCCACGTCTCAGAGTACTCAATCTCACTGTCTCACACTCCCACTCATCATGCTCAATCACTCAACACACTCGGTCACTCAGCATTGTATGGTACTTGCTGCAGCGCACAGCATGATCCCATCATGAATCAATAGAACCTGCGCTCACTATGAGTGTGCATACTCCATAGGGGAGGATCCCTCCCAAGCGCTAATATAACTTGTTGTGGTGCGCAACCTGATCCACGTATAGTCCTAAGGCATGTTGTAGCGCACAACATGATCCACATATGACCATTAGGTTTGTTGCGGCGTGCAACCCGATCCATATATATATAGTCATAAGGATTGTTGCGGCGTGCAACAAAATCAACAAATATATATTTAATACCTATTTCGGCGTGCAACCCGGTCCTATCAATATCACTCACGATGCGGACCGCAGGACCCAACTCAGTCATCAATCTCTCCAGTCTCTCGGGCTTATAAATCGCATGCTAATATGCCTAAATAATGACAACAATATGATGTGACAACGAATGATAACAAAGACTGAGATATGATATGTAAATTAATTAACATGACTGAGTATGTAGATGCAATTTAAGCAAATAACTCAATAGTAGAGATGATCTCAATAGGTACCAACAGAATAAACATGTAGCCTAAACATGATTTCGAATATGATTCACAGCTCAATTTCCCTGACACATGGAAATTTCATGGATAGAAACAAGCTGAAGTAACTACATCGTATCATAGAATCAACTGAGTCATAATTCACGCGGTGCACTCCCACACGCCCCTAACCTAGCATGTGTGTCACCTTAATACTAAGAACATAACATGTATATTTAGAGGTTCAACCCTCAGCACCAAGTTTAGAAGTGTTATCTTGAACAAGCCAAATCTAATACCGAGCACGCCAAACAATGCTCCAATATATGCCATCATGCCCGTACCGACCTCCGAACGGCTCGAAACAATCCAAAAGCAACTCAAATACATCAAATAATTCCAACAGAAACAAACTCAATCGATAAAGGACGAATCTTTGATCAAAAGTCCAAAATCAACAAAAATGTCAAACCCTGGCCCGCACATCGGAACCCGGACAAAACTCACAAAATCCGACAACCTATTCAATTATGAGTCTAACCCTACTAGTTTCACTCAAATCTGACTTCCAATCGACTTTCAGTACTCAAAATTTAACTCTATGAAACTTTACACAACAAAATTTCCAATTTCTCTTTTAAATCATCAAGCTGTTGAGTCACACTATGACGGCTTGGGAGAGGGCGGCAGAGGCCAGGGTGAGGAGGCGTGTGTCTATTTTTGAGAATTAGTTTGGATTCATGCTGGGGCGTTCGACTACGAACGCGATTCATCTGGTGATGAGATTAGTGGAGCAGTACAGGGAGAGGAAGAAGGACTTGCATATGGTCTTTATTGACCTTGAGAAAGTGTACCATAAAGTCTCGAGGGAGTACTTGTGGAGGTGTTGGAGGCTAGAGGCATTCCGGTAGCGTACATTAGGTCGATTGAGGATATGTATGATGATGCGAAGACTCAGGTGAGGATTGTGGGTGGTGACTCAGAGCATTTCCTTGTGGTGATGGGGTTGCACCAGGGATCGGCTCTTAGCCCTCTTT
Source organism: Nicotiana undulata (assembly GCA_005239495.1). NCBI lineage: Eukaryota > Viridiplantae > Streptophyta > Magnoliopsida > Solanales > Solanaceae > Nicotiana > Nicotiana undulata. The sequence continues at coordinate 78,995 of ML262933.1, forward strand.
TATTTGCCTTGGCGATGGATGTACTGTCGCGACACATCCAAGGGAAGGTGCCTTGGTGCATACTATTTGCCGACGATATAGTGTTAATTTACGAGACGAGAAGCAGAGTTAACGCGAGTTTGGAGGTTTGGAGACAGACCTTGGAGTATAAAAGTTTCGAATTGAGTAGAATCAAAACAGAATACCTGGAGTGCAAATTCAGTGACGGGACCCATGAAGCAAACGTCGAGGTAAAGCTTGATGCTCAAGTTATACCTAAGAGAGATAATTTTAAGTAGCTCGGGTCTATTATCCAAGGTAACGAGGAGATTAACGAAGATGTCACACATCGCATCGGAGCGTATGAAATGGAGGCTCGCTTTCGGTATTTTTTGTGATAAGAATGTGCCACCAAGACTTAAGGGTATGTTTTATAGAGTGGTGGTTCGACCGACTATGCTGTATGGGGATGAGTATTAGCCAGTCAAGAACTCCCACGTGTATAAGATGAAAGTAGCAGAGATGAGGATGTTGAGATGGATGTGTGGGTGTACCAGGAGAGATAATATTAAGAATGAAGCTATCCGGGACAGAGTGGGAGATGCCTCCGTGGAGGACAAGATGCGGGATTCGAGGCTGAGATGGTTTGGACATGTTAAGATAAGAAGCATTGATTCTCCTGTTAGTAGGTGTGAGAGGTTGTCCATGGCGAGTTTGCGGAGGGGTCGAGGTAGGCCTAAGAAGTACTGGGGAAAGGTGATAAGACAGGACATGGCGCTGCTTCAGCTCACTGAGGACATGACCCATGATAGGAGGGTGTGGAGGTCTAGGATTAAAGTAGAAGGTTAGTGGGTATTTTTTATTTTTTATTTATGTTTTAGTTGGTCACTGACAGTCTTCGTAGCACGCATGTCCCTTCATATTCTTAGACTTTTCTTGTGTTATGTGGTTTTGTTCATCTCAGGTATTGTATTCCCTGTTGCTATTATTTGGTACTATTTATACTTTATCTCTCCCTTTTTATTTATCTTCCTCCTTTCTTCCTTTCTTGCTTTCCTCTTCTTATTCTTACCCTTCCTGAGCCGAGGGTCTATTGGGAAAAACATCTCCACCTGCTTTAGGTAGGGGTAAGGTCTGCGTACAGACTACCCTCCCCAGACCCCCACTTACTGGGAACATACTGGGTTTGTTGTTGTAGTTGTTGTAAATCATCAACCAAATTCCTAAATCGAGGATAGATTCATGAATATAATCAAAACCGAGTAGCGAACATTTACCCTAATCCATCTGACAAAATATCGCTTCAATCCTAGTTATATAGCTACAAATATGATAAAATGGTCGAAATCCCCGAATTATAGCTTCTTCCTAGATATTTACCCTTCATGATCGTGAAGCACAACTTTTCCCAACTCAAAATTGCCTTTCGCGATCGCGGAAAACCAATTGCAATCACGAAGAACAAGCTTTCCAACTCCTCCAGACAACCTCTAGTATAATAGTCATAACTTTTTGCACAAAACTCCAAATGACAATTGGTTTGACTTTCTAAATACAGATTGCATTATATGAGCTTCCAAAGTCTGCGTTATCCATCAGAAATTTCTTCTTCGTGAATGTGAATCTGTCTCCGTGAACGCAATTCACAGAACCCTTTTCTCCCATTTTGCTCTTCGCAAACGGAATCCAATGTTTGCGATCACGATGCACACTACTATAGCGAAAAATCAGCAATTAAAAATGGTCTAGAAATGGCCTGAAACTCACCCGAGCCCCTCAGAACCCCATCAGATTATACCAATAAGTATCAAAACATATTACAGACCTACTTGAGGCCCCAAATCACATATAACAACATCAAATTAAGGAATCATATGCTACACCCCATATTTTCATACGTAAAAGTGCATCATAAGCAAACTAATGTAGGACCAAAAATAAGGTCATCTTTGAAAGTATATAAAGTAAGTTAATCATGTTCCCTCAGAGGTTACTAATATTGAAGATCATGAACAAAAAGTACAAAGAGGGTTGGAAGGTTCAGAAGCTAAAGGAATTGAAGAAAATAATATTTCGCCGAAAGTCGACAAGTTAGGAATGTTATCATGTACTTTTGGGGTGAGACTAGGGTGCTTAACATGATAAGGAGGTTATGTTATGAGTTATTTTAGTCATATTATAGTCGTTGTTATGTTCTGAAGTCAAGCGAATTGTGGAACAAAAGTCGATGAAAGTCATCACAAGTTACATTCATAAGTTTTACTTAAATTTAAGTCAAATGTAACTGCGATTTTATCCCAATACTTAGAGTTACAGGGTGTTCCACCCATAAAATTGAAGATATATGAGTCTATATTTTAACGCATTAAATAGTTTGTTAATGCGAGATCAGAGTAGAGCGATATATGCATTTTTGTGAGACTGCACAAGCTGCTAGGTGACAAGTATGTGTGTCACCTACGTGCCTAAATGAGAGTCTGAAAATAGGCCCGTTCGTGTCGTCCAAAGCGACATTTTAAAGGCCTATTGTTTTCATATAATACATTGATAAGAGGTAACAATAACTATACCTAAACCCCTGCAAACATCCTCCCAAAAATTGCCCACAAACCCTACTTGATTTTCTCTCATTTTCAAGTTCTAGTTGGAGGTAAAACCTAGAGTTTGAAGAACCAATATAGGAGCTGAGTTATTCAACAAATAAGGTAGGTTTAATGCTCTCTTTCATCTATATTTTCTTCTAGATATGTGTGGAAAGTCGTTCTATAATTGTAAAAACTCATGGGACAGTGATCAGAAGTCGTGAGTTCGAGTTATTCACTTGTAGCAGATTGTTTTGTGTAGTTGTTGGATTGCGTGTTTTGCTACTGTTTTATGGAGTTTTGGAGGAGAAATGGTATGGAGAAATACCATATAAATTCAGGGCGGCGGACGGTTCTTTCTTCATAACATTTTCGGGTTGTTTGACACTTCTACGGTTGTCATTTTCTGTATAAAGAGATTGGGGTGTGTTGGGCTGTTTTGTAGTATTTTATGGTGTATATAAGGTTGGAAAATAATGTATATATGTTTTTATTTTTGTTTTCTTGTGTTTTTGGTATTATCTTGAATTTGGAGGAAGTAAGAATTATAGGGGAGATGTTTCCCGTTTTCATACAAAATAAGCTTGCCGTTCGTTGTGCGATAGTTGTACCTTTTATAACTTAATGATAGTATTATTATCGTAGTTTTAGATTAAGGTGCTAAGAGGCGAGTTCAACTTGGTGATTGGAAAGATTGTGATAAGGTATATTAAGTCTAAACCTTTCTATATTTTGGCATGATCCCGTTACTACATGAGTTTGATAACGAGGCATAAAGAGAAGTTCGTATTCCTGAACTTATGTACATTATCCTAGTCTCATAAGTTAAAATATTTTATATATATGACCCTATGCTTTCTTGACTGGAAGAAGACAATACTTAACTGAATATAAAGTCCTGATAAGGGAGAATACTGTAACTTATGAGACTAGGAGACACAGTATTATAGTATTTTCACCACCATCGATCTATAATCGATGGGTATGCCCCTATTGAGTAACCTCTGATTAGATGGTAAGTTATATACCGATACTACTGTAATCAAGAGCCTATGAGCGAGCCTAGAATGGCCGATATACCTAGCCTAGTATGGCGAATCACCTATGAGCGAACCTACTACAACTGAGAAGTTACACGTACCGAGCCTTATAGGATCGGGCATTTATTTTACTTACTATATTGAAAGATTTGAGTCATTATCAGCAGGTAAGATACCTCCAGATCATCTTTGATTCCCCGTTACTTTCAGTTATTATATTATCAGTTTAGTTTCAGCTTTCAGTTATTTTATTGCCTTACATACTCGGTACATAATTTCGTATTGACGTCTCGTTTCTTGGAATGGTGCATTTCATGCGTGCATGTTCAGATAGATAGACGCGTAGACCTCCCTAGTAGGTTTGTCCGAGTTCAGCTTGATTGGTAAGCTCCACGTCCTTCGGAGTTACCGGGTGTAGGATTTTTTGTACATATTGCGTACATATGCTATGGGTAGGTGGGGGCCTTGTCCCGATCACAGTACATCCATCAGTGGAGGCTTGTAGACATATCCTGTCAGTTAGTGCATCATGTTGGGATTGTAGGCTTTGCATGTATATTTTGTTGGTTTGTTAGCTGTAATAGTTATGACGTCCTTGTCGGCCTAGCTTTATATTGATGTTTAGTAAAAGCTAGTTTCCGTTATGTTTTATATTTTGCTTCGCAATTTGTCTTGCAATGTGGCCCCATGGCCAAAGTATGACATTGTACGTTCAGAGTCTCTCAGTCGCAAGTTGGTACGCTAGGTTAAGTGAGGCACTGGATATCGGTCTTGCCCCCAGGTTCGGGGTGTGACATCGTACTACAATTCAAACACATAAATTTTTAAATCATTCGATTTCCAAAACTCATGCTGAACCATATCAAATCAACTCGGAATGAACTCAAATTTTGCACACAAGTCCAAAATTACATAACGAAGCTATTCCAATTCTCGGAACCACAATTCGAATCTGATATCCTCAAAATCAAATCTCGGTCAAGCTTATGAACTGTCCAAACCTTCAACTTCTTAACTTTCACCAATTAGCGTCGAAACCTTCTAGAAATATCCAAATGCCAATCTGGGCATACGCTTGAGTCCACAATCACCATCCATACCTAATGGAACCCTCAAACTCCGTTCCGGTGTCAATTACACAAAAGGCAAACTTTATCAACTCTTCCAACTTAGCTTCATACGATGCCGCTCAAGACTTCAAATAGCTGAACAGAATGCAAGTGCTCAAAACGACCGACAGGATCGCTACATGTATTTGCATCTTTTTTTGTTAAACTTTAGGACATCGTGTCCTTAACGTCATGAGTGTTGTGTAAATATTAAGGACGTCGTGTCTTTAATAATTACACAACACTCGTGAAGAAAGGACAAAACTATCTTTTCGTATTAATTTTAATAGAGTACTTGCTATTTTTTTTAGCATTGAAAAAGCCGTATAAAAACTAAGTACCACATTAAAAAGTGGCTATCCCACGCCATTTCTACATTCTTTTACCGCTAGGGTCCCCTCTCTCTTTGTACTACCCTATCTTCTTCTTTTTAAAAGTCAAAAACAGCTCTTTAAGTGTTTGATAAAATTCTTTCAAATGTTTATTAACTAAAAATATACTAAAACATTCGTCAAACACGTTAAAATGATTTTTTAATACTAAATGTACGCACTCCTTTAAAAGAACTCCATATCAAATTTAAAGTGGAAAAATGGCCTTTAGACCCTCTAAATTAAATTTTACACCGTTATTTCAATATGGTAATTAAATTTAGGGATTTTAAATTTAAGAACTCCTATTTTGACGAAATAAGTGCTCCATCCATCCAATATTACTTGTCCACTTTCCCTTGTACACACCCCTTAAGAAATTATATAAAAGAAATTATTTTTATTGATTTATCGTGGTAAATTTTTTAATAAACTCTATTTATGTGACCTCAAACTAATCAACTCAGGTTAATATAGTTATCACGAACCAATTTCTACTATTGACTGTGACGGCGCCCAACGTTACCGCTAGGCAAGCCAACAGTGAGCAAACCATATGACTGTTTCTTTTAACAATTTAGAAATAATTGATTTTTAGTTATTGAATAAATAAGAATTGAAAATTTTAATAAAATTAGGAATAAACCATTTTAAGAGAAATTGAGGTGAAGTAATCAAAATCATCAAGTGTCTACTAGCATAATTTCAAAGACCAGGTGTCACAAGAGTATGAGCTGCTAGTAGAATATACCAAAATGCTAAACAACTATTTGAAATAAAGTAGACAGAAAGTAAATGCTAAAAAAAGACTTCGGGTGCTGCAGAACGGGCTCGGAGCACAGCTTACTGCAAAGTCTCGGAGTATCAGGAGTGCGCGTCGGGATGATAACCAGATGCACCTGCCTCACATCATGTGCGGTTAGTGTAGGAGTGTAGCGTGAGTACATAAAAAACATGCACCCAGTAAGTATCTAGTCTAACCTCAAAAAAGTAGTGACGAAGGGTCGACTTCGACACTTACTATGGGCTGACAATAAAATACTGAAATTCTAAATAAGCATGGGCTATGTAAATGATAATAAAAACTCAATATCAAGAAATAAATGAACGATTCTTTCACCGATAGTTAATCCCAAATCAATTTCCATCACTAAACAAGTTAACCTCTCAAGTCAATAAAACGATATCAAGTATAATTGGGCTCCAAGTATTATTACGCACGAATTATGCCGAGGTTGTACCGCCCCATCCAAAATACATATACATATACTGTATGCACTGTCGATGGTCGAATGGCACGAACCATAGATGCAACTATTAATATACTGATGTGAACGTCCCGCTCCCATGAGAGTAGAGGAATTTACCTCGCTCGCGGAAATGCTTGCGACGTGAGTGAATCATAGATTTCTCAAAAAAATTCAATTCTTTCAAAAAATAAGAAGTCTAAACTGGAAACTTTAAAATCTTAAAATCCTCAATGAGCTCTATTTAAGACAATAAGCATGCTTAATTAATTAATGGTGCCAACAAAAATATGATGTAAATCTAAGACTATACGGACATCACATGAAATATACAGCTACTCACACACTCTCGTCACCTAGTACATACGTAGCTCCTCACATAAGTAATTTACAACAATACACACCTAAGGGTATGAGTTCCTTTTTACAAGGTTAGGCAAGAGGCTTACCTCATTCTCGAGTTCTGTTCCGATCCATAAATATGCTTTAAATCCTCAACTCGGTGCCAAACGACTCAAAACTAGTCAAATGTTATATAAATTAATCAATAAAATGTTCAAAAGTTCATAATTTAACTATTAGAGTAATTACCCAACCCAAATTAAAAGTTCCCTAAAATTCACACCCAGACCCACGTGCCTAGATTCTGGAAATTATCGAAGAAAATCGTTACTCATAACCTTACGAACTCAAATATATAAATTTTACTCAATTCCATAATGATTTTCATGGTTAAATTCTATTTTTATCAAAACCTAGGTTTTGCAACTAAACACACAATTTTTTATGTTAAAATCTACCCATAATCTATGTATTAAACTTACATTGGGTAGGAATTACCTACTTTTATTAGCTAGGTTGATATCCCCCTCTTTAAAGCCCCAAAATCGCCCAAGTGAGTAATAAATGAACTCAAAAATAGCTTAAGTCCCGTTTTAAAACATTCTACACAGGCCTGACCTTTTATCATGATCGCGATCAAGCCTTCGGGATCGCGAAGGCAAAACTAAATAATCCATAAAACTTCTTGTTCGCAAACGCGTGCCTTTCATCGCGATCGCGTAAGGCAACTTGGTAGCCCAGGCCCCTCAACCCTTCACAAATGCGATAGGTTTTCTGCAAACGCGAAGACCACTGGCCCCAAACTTCTGCGAATGAATCCTCAACTTAGCGAATGTGAAGCACAAAATACACCCAGTCCAAATTCCTTCATCGAGAATGCGAAGGTCCTTCCGCGTTCGCGAAGAAGGAAACCGGAACTGGAAAGTTTACCCGGGCCGCTCGGGACCCCGTCCAAATGCACCGACAAGTCCATAAATATGATACGAACCTGCTTGAAGTCTCAAAACACGTAAAACAACATCAACACTAAGAATCTCACCCCAAAACCAAATTGAATCAAATTATGAACGTCAAGTTTCTAATTCGCTCCGGACGCGCCGAATCATACTTTAACTGCTCGGAATGACACCAAATTTTGAGTGCAAGACTTAAATCACTATACGGTACCATTCCCCATAGCAGAATCCCAATTGGACCTCGATAACACCAAATCCTACTTCAAACCAAATTTAAAGAACTTCAAAACCTCCAATGTGCCAACTTTCAATATTAAGCACTGAAACATTCACGGGTCATCCAAAACCCGGTCAGAACATACGCCCAAGTCTAAAATCATCATACGGGCCTATTGGAACCGTCAGATTTCGATTCCGATGTTGTTTAATCAAAATATTGACTGAAGTTAGGCTTATCCCTTTTTGCCAACCTTAAGGAACCAAGCGTTCTGATTTCAACCCAGACCCTTCCAAATCCGAACTAATCACCTCCGCAAGTCATAACACAGAAAAAGCACATACAAGGAGTCTTATTAGGGAAACGGGGATCTAGAAAGCAAAATAATTGGTTAGGTCATTACATTCTCCACCTCTTAAACAAATGTCCGTCCTCAAACAGGTCAAGAATCATACCTGGAGTGCTGAATAAGTGTGGATATCTACTCTGCATGTCCTCCTCGACCTCCCAAGTCGCCTCCTCGGCTGGTTGGCCCCTCCAGTGAACTTTTACTATAGAATCTTCTTGGACCTCAATTGACGAACCTGCCAGTCAACACTGGAAACTTGGCTCCTCTTCATAGCCTAATGTCTCATCTAATTCAACCGTGTTGAAGTCTAACACATGCGACCTGTCGACATGATACCTCCGGAGCATAGAAACGTGGAAAACAGGATGAACTCCCAATAGACTGGGAGGCAAGGCAAGCTCATAAGCAACCTCCCAACTTGCCTCAACACCTCAAATGGGTCTATAAACCTTGGGCTCCACTTGCCCTTCTTCCCGAACCTCATGATCCCCTTCATCGACGAGACCTTCAAGAGAACCTTCTCGCCCACCATAAAAGATTAATTACGCGCCTTCTTATCCGCGTAACTCTTTTTTCTGGACTATCATGCGCGAAGTAGCTCCTGAATCAATTTTACCTTTTCCTAGGCATCCTTCACCAAATCAGTACCATACAATTTAGCCTCACCGAGCTCAAACTATCCGATGGGTGAAAGACATCACTGGCCATTTAAAGCCTTAAATGGAGCCATCTCGATGCTGCACTGATAACTGTTGTTGTAAGCAAACTTGACAAAAGGTAAGAATCAATACCACTGCCTTCCAAAGTCAATCATACATGCTCTGAGCATGTCTTCCTAGATCAGAATTGTCCGCTCTGACTGCCCATCGGACTGCGGCTGAAAGGCTGTGCTGAGATCTACCCGGTTCCCCAACTCACTCTGTAGTGCTCTTCAGAAATGCGAAGTAATTTGAGGGCATCTATCTGATATGGTAGAAACAGGCATACCATGCAACCAAACTATCTCCGGAATATAAAGTTGGGCCAACCTCTCTGAAGAGTACGTGCTCACAACCGGAATAGAGTGTGCCAACTTGGTCAACCTATCGACAATGAAGCAAACAACATCGAACTTCTTCAAAGTCCGCGACAACCTAACTACAAAGTCCATAGTAATGCGCTCCAATTTCCATTCCAGTATAGTCATTTGCTTGAGTAGGCCACATGGCCTCTGGTGCTCATACTTAATCTGCTGGCAATTTTGACACCTCGCAAGATACTCAATTGTGTCCTTCTTTGTCCGCCGCCACAAATAATGCTGCCTCCTGTTGCGATACATATTTGTAGAATCTGGATGAATATAATACCAAGAACTTTGTACCTCCTCTAGAATCCATTCCCTTAGCCCATCAACATTAGGGATACATAGACGACCTTGGAGTTGTAGAACACCATCATTGCCGATAGTAACCTCCTTGAAACCACCTTGTAGTACGGTCTCTCTAAGAACCAACAAGTGCGGATCATCAAACTGGTGAGCCTTGATCTTCTCGAATAGTGAAGAGTGGGAAACAACGCATGCAGAACTCGGCTGGGCTCTGAAATAACAAACCTCGTAAGTTTGTTATCCAAGAACTGAATGTCCGAAGCTAGTGGCATCTCCTCTACTAAATTAATTCCAAGCTACACATACTCTCCGCCTTTCTGCTCAAGGCATCCGCAACTACATTCGCCTTGTCGAGATAATAAAGAATGGTAATATCATAGACCTTTAGTAACTCAAGCCACCTGCGCTGCCTTAAATTGAGATCCCTTTGCTTGAGCAAATGCTGCAAGCTGCGATGATCAGGGTAAACCTCACAGGACACACTATAAAGATAATGCCTCTAGATCTTAAGAGCATGAAAAATTGCGATCATGCAAAGGGTAGTTCTTCTCATGGGGTTTCAACTGACGTGAAGCATATGCAATAACTCGCCCCTTCTGCATAAATACACAGCCCAAACCAACGCATGAAACGTCGCAATACACAGTATACATCCCTACACAAGAAGGCAACACTAACACCGGTGTTGAAGTCAATGCGGTTTTGAGCTTCTGAAAGCTCGTCGCAATCATGGACCATCGGAACAAAGCATTCTTCTGGGTCAATCTAGTCCAAGGTGCTATAATAGATGAGAAGCCCTCCACAAACCAGCGATAATAACCCGCTAACCCCAAGAAGCTACTGATCTCAGTCGCTGTTGTTACATCCCGTACTTTAATATTAGGATAAATCGTAGTAACCCATATGAGCTCGAAGGGACTAAGACCATTCATGAGATTATAGATGAATTTAACTATCAAATCTTGGCCATGTGTCACCTAGACCTACTTGTTTTCATTAGTTGGCTAAGCCATTCTTAACCATTGAAGTGTTTTGTAGGTGCTTGATATTACATATATCAATTATCTTAATAGGTAATGAAAATTCTATGTAGCATGTCATCTAAAGACCAAATTTAGAAGCGTTCTTTTCAACCAGAGAAATTTCAGAAGTGTGCATTACATTGATGACTAGTAGTTATTTAAATGTAATTTAGTAAATGGGGTAATATAATCATCAAGTACGATCATTTCAAACTTTTTCAATTCTCCTTGTAAATTATCTTTGCAAAAGGGAAATATGTTATCATTAGATGCTTTTGGAAGTAGACAATTTCCCTCATATTAATATTGAGCTAATCATAGTTCTCTATGATTTTCCAATGCTTTGATTTTTGAGGTCCTTTTGATCTAATTTACTTTGCCATAAAGCAGCTTATATTTTTTTTTTGGGGAAGTTTATAAGATTTTTATTATTTTCCCACAAGAAAAGAAGGTTATCTTTTTACCATTTTAAGAATTTAACGTACGAAAATTTGTACTCTTTTTATGAGACTAGGAAAATTATAAGTTGAAAAAATATGTGCATTTTTTTACATAGATATTTTACGTATTAATTTTATATGTTACCACATGACCACGGTAATAAATTATATTATAATAAAATATATAAAATATATTAAAAGTGAATAGTATTTTAAGTAATTTAGGATAATTTTTAATTATACGGATAATTAATTAATTATTAAATTAAGAGAATAAGAATAAGAGTTGTCTTGTCCACGTGGGACCATGACAACTAAAGCAATATATGACTAATGTGGAATGCTAGCGGTGGTGTCACAATTTGGGGAGGCTTATCACTGTGAACATCATTTTCCAAACAAATTCCTACTAACAAAGAGCAGAATCACAACTCCGTTGCTTGTCATCTGAATGCATTATTTCCATAAGCAATTGATTGGTGAGACAAAAACTTCAAAGAGGCAATCAGATTTTGGTCACTAATCAAAGGTTTCACTTTCATGTTCACCATAAATATTGGTATCAAAATAAAATGTCAGTACACATCATCTTCATGTATACTGCAATCTTTTTCCTTAGGTAAGTAAGGAATATATATATGTATATTTATTCCTACATAATGAAACCTTAGAGAAGGAAATAGAAAAATAGAGGGGATTACTAAGTAATTCACCCTATACGATGATATTAACCTCCATGTCTGTTGCTTTCTGTTAACAGTAGCCAAGACAAGGAGACGTTGGATGGTTTAGACCTTGATACTCCTGGTTATTACTTTTTGGGAGCAAGAGTCATTACCGTACTGATGTTAAGAAAAGCTAGTTAACTCTGGTTGGAAAGCGCCCAAAATTATGTTGACGCTTTTGTTCTTTTCATGGTTTGGTCATTGAAGATTATCTTAAAGTAGCTTTTGACACTCGGGACACCTGCTTAACTCTCATATCAGTTGGTTGTGGCTTGTTTACATACACGTATGTTAGAGGGATTGTCGAGAGAATCGACTCAGGTATGTTAAGGCTATCCGTTCTTTCTTTTTGGCATGATCCAAATAATACAAATGAACGAGCTTCCAAAGATACTCTACTCCTAGAAGCTAGAAGTACTTACATTGTTTCCCTTCTTATGGAATAATTGATGTTGAGGTTGTTTCTCTTATTATTATATTATCAATGTTGTTGGTACTTCCTGATTCTCATAATATTCTTGACGAGGAGTTAGTCCTAATAACGTGTACGGAGAATATCGACCTTACGTCACTCCGAAAGTTTCAGAGTATGATTCCATTGAGTCCTGCATGCATCGTATATATACGTACTTATTTTACTCTACCGAGCCGCGCTATAGTCGACCGGGTATGGCACCTATTGTGCAGCCACTGATCAGTTGGGTTTACCGAGTCCTCTTTGAGGCCGGGTATGATATGATGATGATGATGATGCCTAAGTCATGGGAGGAGAACCTGTTGGTGTGCCAAGTAGATATGACTGCCACCACCTACGGGCCCTGCCCTCCAGCTAGAAAGTAGTAAAATTCACCCTGTGGTACTCTTATATCCTCATGTTGTGTAGCCTGTCCCTGCACCGATCAATGAAGTCTTTGGGATCCTCATGTCTCTCACCTTTGAAGACAGGAGGGTGTAGCCAAGTCCATCTGTCTAATAGCTTCTATGGCTCACCGATTGTAGTTGGTCTAGGCTCAGGTGTAGCTACTGCCATTGGCTAGGCTCTACCCATGGGTAGTGTGCCGAGGGTTTAATATACGGCAACTTTATTCCCTGGAGCCTGAGCGGTATGGGTCTGTGCTCCCTCTCCCATGTGAGATGTTGCTAGGTCTGCTGGAAATAAACCAGCCTGAGTCATAGTATCCCCTGAACCGTAGCATATGACCCATGACCTTCTGAAATCCCGATGCGGTCATGAAATCCATCGGGGCTGGCTATGCTGTAGGCACCTCGCGCTGCTCATCAATAATAGGATCCTACACTAGATCCACTTGTGGCATAAATGGATTAACTCAGGGACGTCCTCCTCCCCTACCACGGGCTGGCGCCCTCCCCCAGCCTCTAACAACAGGGGGAGCAGCTCCTCCCTAGTCTGGAACATCCAATATGCGCATTCTCACTATCGTGAGAGAATAAGAGAAAGATACTTAGTACCACGTCAACTGCACTATAGGAGATGAAGAAAGAGTAGTTTCCTAACACCTTATAGCCATTCGAAGATAAATATGGACGTCTCCGCACCTGTCGCGTTCTCTTTTTCTCGCAAAATCGGGTTAAAACATTTTTGGGACAACTCCTTTTTGTGATGTGTAAGGAATTAGAATTGGAATTGGAAGAGTCACCACCTAACGGATTAAGGTGTGTTAGGGCACCTAGAGAAAATAACTCGTTTAACCAGTACATCACTAGAGATTGGGTAAGGGCTCAAATTACCTCGAGGGGAAGGTGTTAGGTAACACTCGAGGTCCACAATGGTGGGTCCCGGCCGAACTTGAATTAAGTGAATTAGTCTAAAAGGGAAGAAAGCAATTTGGACAATTAAAACACTCAATTTATTTTATTTTTAAAAAGAAGGAATAAGAGGGATGTCCTAAGTTTTTTAGCCTATAGGATCATCCAGTGCAATACTTTGTAACTCCCTCAAGTCGGGGCGTTACTCAAAGAATTAGCGCATAGACTATCAACTCGTTACTACCCGATTACTATCTTTTAGTTGTTACTTAAGCGTTCTAGTAGATTCTAGCTCGTACCCTATGCGTGCACTACCCGTCACTTACCTATGGCCCTGGAGGTATTAGGACCTCTATTGGGGATAGTTCTAGACCAAACCTATGTTGCTCAAAAATGTAAAATCCAGGCGACAAGCAAGAACAAATAGAACTTTCAAATAAGAAACAAGTATGGGCTCATATTGATCTCCACACATAAGACAACAAAGGCACGCAATTTGATTTTAAGGTTCCTATTGTCACGACCCGAAATCCCACCTTTCATACTGTGACTGCGTCTAACGTTGAACCCGCTAGACAAGCCAACGTATACTACACATTAATATTTTTAAATCAATTCAACACTGGTAAAACTAATACCTTTTGAACCTTAACTAAAATGACCAACATACTTTATAATTTTAACAGTGGAAATGTAACAATACTCTGAAAATGTGTAATGACATAGTAAAGATAACAGCATCGCATAATCCCAAAATTGGGGTGTCACAACCTCACGATTTATCTAAACTGAGTGTTAAATACAGAGTCTGAAAAGAAATATATAATTGTCTTGAAACTAGGAGAAAAAGGTAGACAATAAGGAATCCAAATGCAGGAGAGACACCAAGGCCCACGAACGCCAGCGGGTATACCTTGAAGCTCTGGGTGGACTGGAGGTGACTCCCTCAATGCGGTCCACTGGGTCCGAATGCGGGATCTGCACAACATTAAGAAGTGCAGTGTAGCATCAGTACAACCGACCTCATGTATTGAGTAAGTGACGAGCCTAACCTCGGTTGAAGTAGTGACGAGGCTAGACTTGAAAATAACGATAACATGTCCTATTCTACAGCAGGTAACAGGGATAATACAAGGCAAGAGATAAGCAGACAAGTAAGGGATACGGTAGCAGTAAAGGGAACAAGTTAATTGAAGCATTCAAATTGACAGATAGAAGTAAGCAAGGGAGGCAATCTAACCCAATAGCAAACGAAACAAGTATAAGTACCAGAAATGTGAACAATGGCACGACATCACCCTTCGTGCTTTTACTCTCTTCCTCACAATGCAATGTAATCAAGTATCATGGCACGGCATCACCCTTCGTGCTTCACACTCTTCCTCACTGTGCAATGTAATCAAATGTCATGGCACGGCATCACCCTTCGTGCTTTTACTCTCTTCCTAACAATGCAATGTACAATGTAAGACAATGTAAATCACGGCACGGCATTAACCATCGTGCTTATAATCAATAAAATCCATGGCACGGCATTAACCTTCGTGCTTATATCAATATGAATCATGGCACGGCATCACCCTCCGTGCTTTACACTTTTCCTCACTATGCAATGTAATCAGATATCATGGCACGGCATCACCCTTCGTGCTTTACACTCTTCCTCACCAAACAATAACAGATATAATGGCAANNAATAATATGATATATAGGGGAGAAATGCCGCAATGTCTATCAAAATAGACTCACGGGCATGCTTGAAACACATTGCATAGGTATTCGTCACCTCACCTATGAAATGAACATGATAATCACTTAGCACATAGCAAATAATACATATTCCCTCACCAAAGTTAGGCAAGACACTTACATCGGCCCAAAGTATAGCAATCAACCCTCTAAGATCGTCTTTCCTTTATAATCCGACTCAGAAACAACTATATCTAGGCATAATTAATTCAATAATATCAAAAAAAACTCAATAACACAATCCCATAGCCTAGATATTCAATTTCTAGCATTCTTCCAAAAATACCAAAATTCGACCTCGGGCCCGCTTGGTCCAAACTCGCGGTTCGGACCAAAACTCAATCACCCGTAACCCCACGAGTTAAAATATATAATTTGTTTCAAGATCCGACCCCAAATTGAGGTTGAATAACCCAATTTTCCCAAAAACCTAACTCTACCTAAAACCCCTAATTTCTACTTGATTTTATGATTCTAGGCCTAGATTTTCTAGTGATTATGGAAGGAAATGGAAGAATTAGAAGTTAAGATCACTTACCCAAGTGGATATGGAGGGAATCTAGCTTGGGAATCTCCTATGAGGTCTTGGAGAAGAAGAAGTTGGTGAATTATGAAAAATACCGTGTAAGTATTCAGTTTTTGAGTTAAAGAATTAACTGGGCGGTTTTGTTCATCGCGATCGCAGGAAAAGGGCTGCGATCGCGGAGCATTGGGTCCTAACTCACTGCGATCGCAGAAGAGAAGTTGTGATCGCGGAATAGAGCCTAGCTGACCCTATGCAATCGCGGGAAGAGGTTTGCGATCGCGGAACACTGGGGCATCACCTTATGCGATCGCGGGTCGAAAGGATGCGATCGCGGGAGAGACCTGGACAGACCTCTGCGATCGCGGATCAAAGGCTGTGATCGCAGAGAAGAAAACACCAGACATCAGCAGCTAAGAAAAAAAAAACAGAAATTTCCAAGCCTATTTCACCCCGTTAGCTACCCGAAACTCACCCGAGCCCTCGGGTCTCAAAACTAAAAACACACACGACTCCCAAAACATCCTACGGACTTATTCAAGCATTTAAATCACTAAAATATCATCAAAATCATCGAATCAAAGCTCAAAACTCTTAGAATTTTCTTAAAACTTCATAAAGCTTAAGTTTTCCAATTTTGATCCGAAACACGTCATCTCAAGTCCGTTTTACACCAAATTTCACAGATAAGTCACATAACATATATTAAACCTGTTACGGGCTCCGGAACCATAATACGGGTCCGGTAACACAGTTTTCGCATAATAATTCATTTTCAAAATCCTTTATTATTTTCATAAAATAATTTTCTTTAAAAATTCATCTCTCGGGCTTGGGACCTCGGAATTCGATTCCGGGCATACGCCCAAGTCCCATATTTTCCTACAGACCCTGCGGGACTGTCACATCACAGGTCTGGGTCCGTTTACCAAAAATGTTGACCAAAGCCAACTTTATTCACTCAATTATCATAAAATTCTATTTTCATCAAGTTTTCACATAAAAGCTTCCCAGCAACACGCCCGGGATGCGCACGCATATCGAAGTGAGATTAACGGAGGCTTTCGGGGCCTCGGAACACAGCTTTAGCTAGAATTACTTAGGATGACCTTTTGGGTCATCACAATCTCCACCTCTAAAACAAACATTCATCCTTGAACAGACATAGAGAAGTACCTGAGTCTGAGAAAAGATGGGGATAACGACTCCTCATAT
>ML262934.1:3206-17263 GCA_005239495.1 Nicotiana undulata
AAAAAAAAATTGTGCGGGAGTGGGGGCAGGGGGTGGGGGTGGGGAGGGGTGTAGAAAAAAAAAGAAATTTTAATAGTTTCTTTGACGGAGGATAACTTTGGTATTATAAAAACTTATAAGGGACAAAAGAGTAATTTTATTGGTCAAACTATAATGGCTTTTAAGCCAAAATAAAAAAAGTTGGGATCAACTAACTTCTTGCTTTTGGCTTTTTTTAAGCACTTTTTAGCTTTTTTTAATTTTTTTTTTGCCAAACACTCTATTTAATAAAAAAATATTTAAAAGCTGGTCAACCATCCAAACACCCTCTTATTGCATATTACTACAATATTCTCTTTAAAAAAATAAGAATGAAAAAAATTCAATAGGACGAATTTTCACTTCTTTGTGAAAAGCTCCGGAAACAATTCACTCGAGTGATAATTCATTTGCAAACAATTAAACATTGTGGAACGTATGCTTAGTGAAGGTAAAGAACAAAATATGTAGGCAATACATAAAAATTTATTGGGTAGAGAGCCAAGTAAAAAGAGAAAAGTTAAAACAATTATACATTATACATTAGTTTGGTAGGTGTAGTCACTTTCTGTTTGATAAATTAAAATCATTAAGCCATCAACTTTATATTATTTGGATTCTGCTTTTTTTATATGAGAAAAACAATCGTTCTGCTTTGTATGATGAGATAAAAGTGATTATAATCACAAATAAAACATAAAGCGGATTGCACATAGAAATGCATAACTTTAAAAAGATACACTTTATTAAGAAAAATAGAAAGAGTTAGCAAACCAAAAAGGGGACAAAGTAATATTGGAACATATCACCTGATTTACTTCAATGGGCAACATTAAAGAAAAAGACGAATATTGTAGAGAAAAGTGAGTGTGTGCAGAGAATTTTTATTGATTTTGGGATGAATTATAATGGAATAAAACTTTTCTATTTTTAGGGATAAAGTGACTAGCCACAAAGTAACAAATCCTAAAATCTCTCTAAAATATAAATATTCACCTTAAATACAATTCTATTTATAACAATTCTGACTTTCTTTGGCACAAAAGATAATATAAATTATTTGATTGCTGGTTTCTCGAAAATAATATCTCCTTCATCCGTGTTGTTGAAAGGAAGTAGTACACATACTAAAGAGTCAAGTATAGAGTTTTCGGCAGATTTACTATTTTTAGGATAGTTCACTCCCTCAGTTAAGTGTGGTTAATAACCTGTTTGGCCAAGCTTTTTTTTGGGCCAAAAATATTATTTTTTTTGTCAAAAGCACTTTTGGCCAAAAAATGAGGTGTTTGGCCAAGCTTTTGGAAGGAAAAAAAGTACTTTTGAGGAGAAGCAGAAGCAGTTTTGGAGAAGCAGAAAAAATAGCTTCTCTCCAAAAGCACTTTTCTGAGAAGCACTTTTGAGAAAAATACACTTAGAAGCAGTTTTCAAAAGCTTGGCCAAACACTAATTACTGCTTAAAAATATTTTTCAAATTAATTAGCCAAACACAAACTACTTCTCACCAAAAGCACTTTTTTTAAAAGTATTTTTGAGAAAAACACTTCTCAAAATAAGCTGATTTTAGAAGTTTGGCCAAACGGGTTATAAGAGTTACGTTCAACCAACTTAATTATTACACGATTAGGGGATGAAAGGTAAGGCAACCCCTATGCATTCCATCTTAAGATAATTACATGTAAAAATAACTCGATAAGCATAGAGTGGTGTGGTAGTAACCTAGTACAAGTGAGAACATGCTATCTGTCATGGGCGGCTATCCATCCATGCTCATGACCCCTTGGATGCGTCGCATAGCGTCCTGGCAAGCCTCCCAATGCCTATCGTCACGGAAGTCCTCGTGGTTTTAGCCGCGCCAAGTGAAAACCACGCCTATGCCTGTGTCGCTTCATCAATAGCTCTTGCTAGCACTCAGTCGCAAGCAGATGCCAACAGTGCCGCGAGCGCAGACTCTGATGATAAAAGAAGGTTGCTTCCAATGGATCTGCTTCTACCTTGTAGGAATCTAAGTCCTTTCTGTTGTAAATATAGAGTAGTTTTACGTCATGTATTTTCATTATGTCTCTCTAGTTTAGTTATGTCCAGTCCTGTAACTTTGATTATTATTTTTTCAAGTATTATTATGGGGGGTCTGTCACGACCCGAAATCCCACCTTCCGGTCGTGACTGCGTCTAATGTTGAACCCACTAGACAAGCCAATGTGCACAAGTAATCTAACATTTGCAACCCAATTCAACAGTAGTAAAGGAATTAAACATCTTAACAGAAATAACGAAACACTTTAGAATTGTAACAGCGGAACCGTAATAGAAATCCGAAAATACACAGTGAAATGGTAAAATACTCACGAACTGTCTAAACAGAGTGCTAAATACATAGTCTGAAAAGAAATACATCATTGTCTTGAAACTGGGGAAAAAGATAAGACAATAAGGAATCCAAAGGCAGGAGAGACGCCAAGTCCCACGAACACCAGCGGGTATACCTTGAAGCTCTGGGTGGACTGAAGGTGACTCCCTCAATGCGGTCCACTGGGTCCGGATGTGGGGTCTGCACAACATTAAGAAGTGTAGTGCCGCATCAGTACAATCGACCCCATGTACTGAGTAAGTGCCGAGCCTAACCTCGGCCGAAGTAGTGACGAGGCTAGACTTAGCAACAACGTTAACCTGTCCTATTTTACAACTCAAAGCATGGAAAAACAAGGCAAAAGATAGGCAGACAAGTATGGGATACGGGAGCAGTAAAGGGGAACAAGTGAAATGAAGCAGTTAAATTGACATATAGGAGTAAACAAGGAAGGCAATTTAACACAATAGCTAACGAAACAAGTATAAGTACCAGGAATGTAAATAATGGCAAGGCATCACCCTTCGTGCTTTTACTCTCTTCCTCACAATGCGATGTATAATGTGAAATAGTATAAATCATGGCACGACATCACCCTTCGTGCTTTACACTCTTCCTCACTATGCAATGTAGTCAGTATCATGGCACGGCATTAACCTTCGTGCTTATAATCAATGTAAATCATGGCACGGCATTAACCTTCGTGCTTATAATCAATGTGAGTCATGGCACGGCATGACCCTTCGTGCTTTACACTCTTCCTCACTATGCAATGTAGTCAGTATCATGGCACGGCATCACCCTTCGTGCTTTACACTCTTCCTCACCAAACAATGACAGATATAATGGCAAGGAGTACAGCATAGTGGAAATACATCTCAATATCACCCAGCAAGGGGAAAACATCAATCAATATCACAACAATTGCCCGGCAAGGGTCTCAGCTATAACCAATCAATTCAATATATCCTTAACAGTTGGATTTTCAATAAAACCAACACATCATAGGTTCATCAACCAAGATTTCCAACAATAATGACTTCCAAGTAAAGACAAGTTCATAATATAACGAACATGGAAGTAATAACAAGATTTTTATCAAAATTAGACTCACGGGCATGCTTGACACACAATGCATAGGTACTCTTCACCTTGACTATGCATTGAACATGATAAACATTTAGCACATAGCATACAATACCTATTCCCTCACCAAAGTTAGGCAAGACACTTACCTCGGGTCAAAGTATAGCAATCAACCCTCTAAGACCGTCTTTCCTTTATAATCCGACTCCGAAACAACGATATCTAGGCATAATTAATTCAATAATATCAATAAAGACTCAATAACACAATCTCATAGCCTAGATATTCAATTTCTAGCATTCTTCCAAAAATACCAAAATTCGACCCCGGGCCCGCTTGGTCCAAACACGAGGCTCGGACCAAAACCCGATCACCCATAACCCCACGAGTTCAAATATATGATTTGTTTTAAGATCCGACCCCAAATTGAGGTTGAATCACCCAAAATCCCATAAGCCCTAACTCTACCCAAAACCCTTAATTTCTACTTTGATTTCATGTTTTTAGGCCTAGAATCTAGTGTTTGATGAAGAAAAGTGGAAGAAAACGGAGTTGGAATCACTTACCTATGGAGTTATGGCAATGGAGGTCTTCAAAATCTCCTAAGGGAGGAGTGGGGAAGAAGAAGAGGGTGAAAAATAGGAAAAATCCCGTAATGGGTCTGTTTTGGACTTAAGAAAATCACTGGACGAAATTGCCCTCTGCGATCGCAAAAGGAAGGGCGATCGCAGAAGAGAAGCTGGGAGACCCTATGCGATCGCAGAAGGGGACATGCGATCGCAGACCTAGCGGACTTGACCTTCTGCGATCGCAGACTAGCTACGCGACCGCAGAGCAAACTACCCCAGCCCCCACTCCAGACCACATACACACTATGCGATCGCGGAACTAACTATGTGATCGCATAGTGCCACAGAACCTCCCCCACCTTACTACACTATGCGATCGCAACTCAGCCTATGCGATCGCATAGTGTTAAACACCAGACACCAGAATTTCACTCCAACACCAGATTTTTCTTTCTTTTCACACCCCGTTAGCTACCCGAAACTCACCCGAGCCCTCGGGTCTCAAAACCAAAAACACACACGACTCCCAAAATATCCTACGGACTTACTCAAGCATTTAAATCACCAAGATATCGTCAAAATCATCGAATTAAACCTCAAAATTCTTAGAATTTTCTTAAAACTTCATAAAGCCTAACTTTTCCAATTTTAATACGAATCACGTCATTTCAAGTCTGTTTTACACCAACTTTCACAGATAACTCACATAACATATAATAAACCTGTTTCGGGCTCCGGAACTATAATACGGGCCCGGTAACACGGTTTTCACATCAAAATTCATTTTCAAAAACCTTTATTATTTTCAGAAAACAATTATCTTTAAAAATTCATTTCTCGGGCTTGGGACCTTGGAATTCGATTCCGCGGATACGCCCAAGTCCCATATTTTCCTACGGACCCTCCAGGACCGTCCAATCATAGGTCTGGGTCTGTTTACCAAAAATGTTGACCAAAGTCAACTTTATTCATTTAATTGTTACAAAAAGCTTCCCGGCTACACGCCCTGGCTGCGCACGCATATTGAGGTGAGATTAACGGAGGCTTTCGGAGCCTCGGGACATAGATTTAGCTGAATTTACTTAGTATGACCTTTTGGGTCATCACAGGGTCACGTAGTCAAACTTTCAAGTAAGCAAACAATTCTTTTGTATTGGTGTCTCTCCTGTCTCGACATCGTGTTGCCTTTCTGTAATAGCTTTCATTAATACAATCAAGCTTTCTTTCATTCTCATTATTTTTTTTGTTCTCTCAATTTCTCTTATATCAACTGTTACGTGGCGCCTTCAACGCACTGAAGGCCTCCGATCGCCTGGACTCAATCCCAAGGCGTAACTTTCTTTAGGAGTTCTGTCAAAGGCACTACAATGAGTGAGTAATCATTCACAAACCGCCGATAAAAATTGCATAGGCAAGGATGTCCCTCAAGGTGTCGATATCCTTAGGTGACGGCCAATTTGTGACAACCTGAATCTTCTATTGGTCCATCTTGATTCGCCATTCCTCGATGACATGTCCGAGGAAGTCAATCTACTTTTGGGAGAAGGAGCATTTGGATAGAATCACAAATAATTCGTACTCCCGCAGTCGAGCTAGGACCTTCTGCAGGTGCTCCAGGTGAATAACGTACCATGGTGTTGTTTCTTCGTGCTTATTATTGGCCTCAAATGGCTGATGATGTTTCTCAGTATGTGAAGACTTACCTAGTATGCCAGTAAGACAAGTTGGACTGCTTGACACAAGCGGGACTTTTGGAGCCATTGCCTGTTCCAAAGAGACGTTGAGAAAGTGTGTCACTGGATTTCATATCCGGATTTCCCAAAGTCGGAGATCTTAGTTACAATAATCTTGGTTGTTGTATATGGGTTATCTAAATAATCTACATTTATAGAAGCCCAAAAATATATATATGTCAGCAGAAGATAGAGCTCAACTATTCTTCTCTCACGATTGTCAAATTTGGGGCTTGCCTAATGACATCGTTAGTGATCACGACTCTCGCTTAACTAGCAACTTTTGGACTCAGCTCTTTAAGTGCCTCGGGTCCAAGTTGAGCCACAGTTCAAGTTTCCATCCGCAATCTGATGGCTAGATAGAGCAATTCAATGGCATTCTCGAGGAATACCTCCACCATTTTGTTACCGAATAGCAGAAGAATTGGGTGAAGCTTCTAGATGCTTCTCAACTTTGTTTCATTTTTAAAATAGCTTTAATAAAAACAGAAGCTCTTTTAAAATTGTTACCAGACAGCAACCGCTACTCCCACACACTATGAATTCCCCAAACATATCTAAATCTCCTCAAGTTGCTAGCTTCTCGAAAGAATGAGATTGCAATTTGGAGATATTGTGGAGCTATCTTGTCAAAGCCCAAAGCGGATGAAAAAGCATGGTGATCAAAATTGTCACTTTGTTGAATACAAAGTATGAGACAAAGTGATGGTGAAAATTCCAAAGCGATACTTGTTTGCAGGGGTCCAAGACCCTCGCCTATTGAAAAGGTACATTGGACCATTATCTATTGAGAAGCGCATTGGGAAAGTTACATACCAGGTGGATACCCCCAGCTTGGTGGAAGATTCATCCAGGCTTCCGTGTTAGCCTTCTAAAGCCTTTTCAGGAAGTCATGGAGGATCCTTCGCTGAGCCAACTCACAATACCAAATATTTGAGGCCTAAATTCAACCAGGAAAAGACGTGTAGAAGCTATTCTCGATGATCGAGTGATTCATGCTTCAAGAAAAGATCACCAAGAGTTCTTGGTGAATAGAAGGGATGTGATACAGAGGAGAATACTTAGAAGGGGGAACAAACCTCAAAGCCTACAAAAGCTTGATCGATGATTATCTTGTAAGTAAGGCGCGGAGGACGACGCCAACTCAGGTGGGGTAGAACATCATGGGCGGCTTTCCAGCCATGCCCCATGACCCCATCGACGCGCCTCATGGCGTACTAGCAAGCCTCCCAACACGTACAGCCATGGGCGGCCCTGTGGTCTTGGCCGCGCCAAGTGACAAGTGCGTCTGTGCCTATGTCGCCCCATCGGTAGCCCTCACCAGCGCCCAGCCGCAGGCATATGCCTACAGCGCCGAGCGCACAGACTCTGATGCTAAAGACAAGGTTTCTGCCAACGGATCTACTTCTACCTTGTAGGAATCTAAGTCCTTTCTATTGTAAATATAGAGTAGTTTTACTTCTTGTATTTTCATTATGTCTCTCTAGCTTAGTTATGTCAAGTCCTGTAACTTTGGTTTATTTTTATTAAGCATTATTAGGAGGGATCAAGTAGTCAAACTTTCAAGCAAGCAAAAAATTATTTGTATTGGTGCCTCTCCACCTCGACACCATATTTCCATTCTGTAATAGTTTTCATTAATGCAATCAAAATTTCTTTCATTCTCGTTCTCTTTTCTTTTCTCTCAAATCCTCTTGACATTGATTTTCCCATTCATCACTAGCAGTCTCGTCTAGCGTACGAAGGGGACCCCAGTTGACAGATAGTAATTACGCAGACATTGGTTGCTTAGCCTTATGTCCCCCTTTCAAGAAATATGAGGAAGACGCTGCGTAACATATCACATGTTATACTATATTGAGAATCTACAAATGAGATGCGTGGTTAATTTCAAATCTCAGTGTCCCCTTTTCCTTTCTGTAATTCCACAGTTTTTTTGGCAATATATAATAAAATAAAAAGAATGAGTTGAGGTACTATTGGAAAACAGCTTCTCTTCCCTATCGGGATAGGGGTAAGGTCTGCGTACACACTACCCTCCCCAGACCTCACTTTGTGGGATTTTACTGGGTCATCGTTATTGTTGTTGTATAATAAAATAAAAAGAATAATCGTACCCCGTGTGATGACCCAAAAGGTCATCCCGTGTATTTCTAGCTAAATCTGTGTTCCGAGGCCATGAAAGCCTCCTTCTATCTAACCTCGATTTGTGTGCGCAGCCCGGGCATGTAGCCGGGAAGCCTTTATGTGAAAAAGTGAGGAAATTAGCAATTTTGAATTTGAAATGTGAATAAAGTTGACTTTGGTCAATATTTTAGGTAAACGGACCCGGACCTGGTATTTGACGGTCCCGGAGGGTCCGTAGAAAAATATGGGACTTGGGCGTATGCCCGAAATCGAATGCCGAGGTCCCAAGTCCGAGAAATAAATTTTTTAAAAGAAATTATTTTCTGAAAATAAAAGAGGTTTTTGAAAATGAAATTATATGGGAAACTTGTGGTATCGGGCCCGTATTATGGTTCCGAAGCCCGGTAATATTTGTGTCATATCTGTAAAGTTTGGTAAGAAACGGACTTCATTAGATGTGATTCGGACCTTAAATGCAAAATTTGATGTTTAAAGAAGTTTTGAGAAATTTCATTGATTTTGGGGTTTAATTCGATGTTTATGATATTATTTTGGTGATTTGATTACACGAATAAGTCTGTAGGATGTTTTCGAGGTTGTGTGCACATTTGGTTTGAAGTTATGAGGGCTCGGGTGAGTTTCAGGTAGGTTCCGGGATGTTTTTAGGCTTAAATCATAGTTGTTGCAGGTCAGAGAAGTGCAGATCTCTGAACTCGCCAGCGAGGTCCGCACTTGATTTTGTGCTAACCGCGGAGGGCCTTTGCGGCCGCACTCGATTTTGTGCGGTCCCCAGTGAGGAGCAGGTTCACTGGCCTGACTTCGGAGGCCTATATCTTTTGATCTACAAGGAAATTTGAGATGATTCAAAAATAGCCCTTCGTGTCTAGTTTCGAGAAAAGTAAAGAAATCGCAATTTGGACATATGTAGAGAATGTTATGGCCAAAATACTAAAGCATGTCACTGCATCCAATTTGCCTCTTGTGCGGCCGCACTCCCTTTTTGTGCGGTCCGCGATGGGGGTCTGAGAGGGTATATTTAAACGGGATTTTCAGTTATTTTTCATTTTTCAAAACCCTAAAAAGGTAAGAGGCGATTTTCCAAACACTCTTTCTTCTCCAAAACATTAGTAAGTGATTTCTAACTCATTTTCTTTACTCCTTAACATTTTTTTACAACATTTCATCCTAGAATCTAGGGTTTTCATGGTGGAATTGGAAATTTTGGGTAAAACCTAAGAATATTAAAATTTGGGGATTTAGACCTCAAATGGAGGTCGGATTCCAAAACCATTTATATATCCGGGCTCGGGGGTGAATGGGTAATCGGGTTTTGGTCTGAACTTCAGATTTGGACCGAGCGGGCTCGGGGTCGATTTTTGATTTTTTGGGAAAAACTTTAGAAAACTCATTTCCATGCATTAGAAGTGATTCATTTAGAATTTATTGATATAATTAAGTAACTTGTGGCTAGATACGAGCGAGTTGGTGGTGGAATCAAGAGGTAAAGCGGTAGTTGAGGCTTGAATTGTGCTCGTGGCATCGAGGTAAGTGTTTGGCCCAACCTTAGCTTGAGGGAATAGGTGTTGAGTCTTATTTTCTACGTGTTTATTCCATGTCCAATGTATAGGTGAGGTGACGAGTACCTATATGTTGTGGTCAAGCATGCCCGTGAGTCGAATATGAGTAATTATGTGATTTTCATTGAGGTTTATTGTGTTATGGATTTAATATCAATTTGGTAGTATTCATTTGAGGGAAATTCTTAATTTGTGAATACTGTTGAGTATTTGTTCGGTTGAGGAATATTTGTTAAGTTATACACTTGAGTGAGGTTGGTTATAGTTGTGTCCCTTGCCGGGACGGTATTATTACTGTTGATTATTCCTTTACATTTATGGTTTCTTATTGTTGATTTTCTTGCCAAACTGTTGTTTTTGATATTTTAGCACAAGGGGACATTTCGTGCCATGTTTATATTGTTTATGCACGTGGGGACATTCCGTTCCATGTTTATGTTGTTTACGCACGAGGGGACATTCTGTGACATGTTTATGTGATTTAGCACGAGGGGACATTCTGTGCCGTGTTATGGTATTTTAGCACGAGGGGACATTCTGTGCCATGTTTATGTTATTTATGCACGAGGGGACATTCCGTGCCATGTTTATGTTATTTATGCACGAGGGGACATTCTGTGCCGTGTTTATGATTATTATGTACGAGGGGACATTCCGTGCCGTGTTGATGATATTTATGCACGAGGGGACATTCTGTGCCGTGTTTATGATTATTATGTACGAGGGGACATTCCGTGCCGTGTTGATGATATTTATGCACGAGGGGACATTCCGTGCTGTGATTGTGATATTTTATGCACGATGGGACATTCTGTGTCGTGTTATGATACTTTAGCACGAGGGGACCTGCCGTGCCATTTCTTTTCACTTTTTTATTTCATGTTATTAAATTTCTGTTATCATTTTTGATATTTAAATTGTTGCCTCGTTCCGTCATTTCAGTAATTGCTACCCCTTTTCCCCAGTATGTTTCCCCGTTATTGTACTTGACTGTTTACTTCCTATTGTTATTTCCTGCTAGCCTCGTCACTACTTCGCCAAGGTTAGGCTCGGCGCTTACTCAGTACATGGGGTCGGTTGTACTGATACTACACCTGCACAATTTTTGTTGTGCAGATACCAGTGTTGGACCCAGTGGTTATTGATCTAGATGGCTTCCTTCGGTCCATCAGGCGACACTGAGGTACTCCTGCAGACGTCTGCGGGCCTTGGTGTCACCTTCTATCTTATTTCTTTCATGTCTTTACCTATTTCTGAGACAGTAGTACTTTATTTGTTTAGACCTATACTTGTAGTATTCATAGACAGTCCGTGAAATTGTGACACCGAATCCTGGGAAGTTTATTGTGGAAATTGTAATAGTATTTAATTAAATTGTTAGCTTTCATTTGTTCCGCATTTTATTTATTCTGATTCTGTATATCACCTATCAATTGTTAAAAATAAAGGAACAAGTTAGAATAATCAGTAACGTTGGTTTGTCAAGCGGGTTCAACGTTAGACGTCATCACGATTCCGACAATAGAATTTCGGGGTCGTAACACCCCGTTCTTTTAAAGAAGGAAGAAGTGGAGAGTATATACATTAACATAGGACAAAAAGGGGCACTAATTAAGAACAATCTTATGTTGACTTAATACCCTGATGATCACCTAAACACTGAAAACAAACCTAGCTAAAAACTTTTTCTCAAGTTTCGTAAATCAAAAGGTTAGATGAATGGAACAAGTTATAAGCACTATTACATCAACAAGTTAAGCATTAGAGTGTGCATACACTCAATTCAATTGAAAATAGCATTAAATGGGATAAAATTAGATGGCTCAACTTGACCAGGGTTTTAAGGAAATTAAAGTGATGGTGTTTGTTGTACAAAATTAATTTTGACTAATTAAATTAAAGTAATTTGAAACCATGCAAGCAAATGACGCAGTGAAAGCTCTTTCTATTCGTTGCATGGTTGCGTCTTTTTTGACTTGCAAATCACCTGGTCCCATTTTCACATCACCTGATCATTATTTTAATTATTTATACCGTCATTAAAATCTCGAGTTTTGTAGACTATCTATGGAGGTAATTAGCCAACCTAACTAGTTTGGCCTGCACTATTTACTTATACAAATGTATGGTACGCACAAAGGGTACATGTGAAAATATCCATAAGGAATGAACAATCATATATAGTTCATGGAGCATATATAGTTCAATTCTTAAAACTACTCTATATTTAGAAAATTTCCTTAAAGATGCATTAACATATACTATAAATTAAAGTCGTGTAAACAAATGAAAAACATGAAATCTATACCATTTACGTATAGCAGGTTAGTGCATGGAGCATAATCTACGGACTAAATAATACAAAGAACAATCTATTGTCGGCAGTTTCCTCTAAACCTTGTCTAGAATTTTGACTAAGCAAATATCTAACTTAGATTAATGCTAAAAATAAATAATTTAGAGATTGTACCTTGTCTACTTATTATTATATAGTCCGCATTAGTTAATGAATAACAATAAAAAATGAAAATAACAGTCAAATCAAATCTTGTTAAATTGTATGAAGGACAAGAAACTAGCTAGGCTTAGAATTGTATAAATACTACAAACATGGGTTCGGTAGCATCAAGAAGAAGAAACCAGACAGCAAATTATAAAGAAAAAAATTTCGACAAAAATGGGAAGGTCTCCTTGTTGTGATGAAAATGGCCTGAAAAAAGGACCATGGACTCCTGAAGAAGATCAGAAACTTATTGATTATATTGACAAACATGGCCATGGCAGTTGGAGAGCTCTTCCTAAGCTTGCAGGTTAATTATTATTCTCACAAGAAAAAAGAAAAAAAAATTAACACTCCATTTCACATCTTCTTAATTTTTCTCTTCTTTGTTTATTTCATATATAGATCAATTTTCAACAATAACATTTGTTGATTTCATATTTTGTAGGCCTTAATAGATGTGGCAAGAGCTGCAGGTTAAGATGGACTAATTATTTGAGGCCTGATATCAAGAGAGGCAAATTCTCTGAAGAAGAAGAACAAACTATTCTTCATCTCCATTCCATCTTAGGAAACAAGTAATAATTTTTTTTCAGTACTTCATCACCTTTTACTTACGTTTTTCATGCAGAATTTTTGTTGTCATTTTTTATGTTCATTAGTCATGTCAGAAATGTATCTGTTAGTAGAATATGTAGAGAACTTCTAGTTTTTTTTTTTAATTTCTATTTTTAACCGTATTTGATATAATATTGACCGGATAAGCTTACATGGAACGACATGAACAGTACTAAAAATTCATGTAATAGATTCCAACTTATTTAGGAGTCAAGCATAGCTTTGTTGTTCAAATTACCACCATGCATAGGCGGAGCCAGGGTTGGGAAAGAAGGTTCATTTGAACCCCTTTTTACCGAAAAATTACATTATATATAGTAGGTCAAAAATAATTTTTTATGTATATGTAGTAGATGTTGAGTCCCTTTGATTTTTAATATGTTTACTTCTTTATATATTAAACCTCTTACTGAAATTGCTACAGTTCAATCTTTATTAATGATTTTGTGATATTATTGTTGTAGATGGTCTGCGATCGCGACACACTTACCGGGAAGAACAGACAATGAGATCAAGAATTTCTGGAACACACATTTAAAGAAGAAGCTGATTCAAATGGGATATGATCCAATGACTCACAGGCCAAGAACTGATTTATTTGCAAGCTTACCTAATATAATAGCATTGGCAAACTTACTTCAGCATCATCCACTGGAAGATCATGCTATAAGATTAAAAGCAGAAGCTGCCCAATTAGCTAAGCTTCAATACTTACAATTTCTATTCCAATCTTCATCAGCTTCAAATAATTACCCAATATCCACAAGCTCAAACACTCAATATAATCTTGGAGATTTTGGGGCATTTAATTTGTCAAATTCTATTAAGGAAATTAGTACTACCCCTTCTTTAAACTTATCCCATCTTGAAAATCAAACACTTTTCTCCAATGAAAATTCTGACTCTCAACTGCTCCAAAATCAAGATACTTCTTTAACTTTTCCAGACACACAACAAGTCCCTTTCAATTTCCAAACACATTTGAATAATAACAATATTATCAACACAGGTGATATAAATATTAATGGTCACAATTTTAATTATGATCAAGGAAATGATTCAACAAGTTCCCCGTTGAATAATATTAATCTTCCTTCTCCAACTTCTTCAAGTCGTTTGCCACCTTTGACTGAAATTTCCATTAGCAATAATAATCAAGGAGAATCCAGCAGCACTTCTACCAATGCAGCTGAAGGAATTACTTCTTCATATAATTGGCCTGAACTTTTTTTCGAGGAACGTTTCATGCATGAGATTTCTTGATATAGTTGCAGGGATCGGAACTAAGTTGAAGTTTTTGTGTATTAGTATTATTGATTGTTGAACGACATATATGGACATTGAGGATTTATATAGCCAATTTTATATTATTTGGAATTGAGACCTAGTTGTTACTATGCTGTAATATGATTGATTGTTGAGAGGGGCTCCCACATGTGTACACACGTTGACATTGCCAATGTATACCTCGAATTGTTGTTG
>ML262935.1:0-27495 GCA_005239495.1 Nicotiana undulata
ACACCAAAATAACATCATAAACACTGAATTAGGCCTCAAAATCTAAGAAAATTCTCAAAACTTTATTAACTTTCAAAATTTCCTTTTTTAGCCCGAATCACCTCAAACTAGGTCCGTTTCGTACCAAATTTCACAGATAACTCATATAACCCATATGGAACTTGTTCGGGGTTCCGAAACCATAATACGTGCCCGATAACACAGGTTTCACATAAACTCTCATTTGCAAAAACCTTTATATTGTTCAGGAAACAATTTTCTTTCAAAATTCATTTCTCGGACTTGGGACCTCGGAATTCGATTCTGGGCATACGCCCAAGTCCCATATTTTCCTACGGACCCTCCGGGACCGTCAAATCACGGGTCCGGGTTCGGGTCCGGGTCCGTTTACCAAGAATGTTGACCAAAGTCAACTTTATTTTAATTAATTTTAATATATTCAACATTTATTCAATTTTCCACATAAAGGCTTCCCGGCTATGTGCCCCGGTTACGCACGCATATCGAGGTGAGATAAATGGAGGCTTTCAGGGCCTCGGAACACAGATTAAGTTAAAATTACACGGGATGATCTTTTGGGTCATCACAATCTCCACCTCTAGAACAAACGTTCGTCCTCAAACACACACAGAAAGGTACCTGAATCGGGGAAAATATGGGGATATCGGCTCCGCATATCGGACTCGGACTCCCAAGTAGCTGCATCAACAGGCTGACCTCTCCACTGAACAAGAACCGAAGGATAACTCTTCGATATCAACTGACGAACCTGCCGAGCTAATATGGCTACCGACTCCTCTTCATAAGTCAAATCCTTGTCCAACTGGACTCCGTTGAAGTCATGTACTTGAGATGGATCTGCAATATACCTATGAAGCATAGATACGTGAAACACTGGGTGCACAGTTGATAAGCTCGGTGGCAAGGAAAGTATGTAAGCCACCTCTCCTACCTTATCCAGAATCTCGAATGGACCAATGTACCTAGGGCTCAACTTGCCCTTATTTCCGAACCTCATCACGCTCTTCATGGGAGACACTCGAAGAAATACCCGATCTCCTATCATAAATGCCAAATCTCGAACTCTGCGATTTGCATAACTCTTCTTCCTGGACTAAGCTGTACGAAGTCTATCCTGAATGATCTTCAACTTGTCCAAGGCATCCTGAACCAACTAAGAACCCAACAATCTAGCCTCTCCCAGCTCAAACCACCCGAATGGCGATTGACACCGCCTACCATACAACGCCTCATACGGAGCCATCTGAATGCTTGAATGATAGTTCTTGTTGTAGGCAAACTCAGCTAAAGGCAAGAACTGGTACCTTGAACCTCTAAAGTCAATGACACAAGCCCGCAACATGTCCTCCAAAATCTGAATAGTACGCTCGGATTGTCCGTTCGTCTGAGGATGAAATGCTATCCTCAAATCAACCCGTGTGCCCAACTCACGCTAAAAAACTCTCCAGAAATGGGAGGTGAACTGAGTACCTCGGTCTGATATAATGGACAAGGGCACACCATGCAATCGAACAATCTCTCTCATATGGATCTTTGCCAACTTCTCCGCTGAATATGAGACTGACACAGGAATGAAGTGTGATGACTTGGTTAGCCTATCCACAATAACCCACACCGCATCAAACATCCTCTAAATCTGTGGGAGTCCAAGTACAAAATCCATGGTGATACGCTCCCTTTTCCATAATACGGGCCCGATAACACAGGTTTCACATAAACTCTCATTTGCATAAACCTTTATATTGTTCAGGAAACAATTTTCTTTAAAAATTTATTTCTCAGACTTGGGACCTCGGAATTCGATTCCGGGCATACGCCCAAGTCCCATATTTTCCTACGGACCCTCCGGGATCGTCAAATCACGGGTCCGGGTCCGTTTACCAAGATTGTTGACCAAAGTCAACTTTATTTCAATTAATTATAATAAATTCAACATTTATTCAATTTTCCACATAGAGGCTTCCCGGCTACACGCCCGAACTGCACACGCACATCGATGTGAGATAAATGGAGGCTTTCAGGCCTCGGAACACAGATTAAGTTAAAATTACACGGAATGACCTTTTGGGTCATCACATTAGTATTTTTAATCAGGTAAACATTTGAATTATTATCGAAAAGTTAATTTTTCTAGTTAAAAGTACTTATTGAAAAAATAACAATAACAATCAAGTAATACACTTAACGAAGATAGTGAAAGTTGAATAGAAAGTGTGGTCCACCTAAAGAATTTAATAGCTTCTGGCCACGTTAGTTTTGGTTTTTCCTGTTATTAAGAACCCATAACCAAACGTTTGAGCCTAGTATACAAGCAAACAATGCACTAATATATTTAAAATGACTATTATGCTCTTGATCAACCTTCTCTTCTCTCTTCTATAAAAAATATAAAAGTAGTGGTCTTTCTTCTTACCTTAAAGAGAGGCGATATATATCAAAGTCAATAAATAATTTGTTGTTGCTAATATGTCGCTAAAACCCTATCCCTAAACTTTGGCGACTAGAGAGAGAAAGTCCAGTTATGGTGACGACGGCCGGCGGCCAGCCTTCTTCTCCGGCTGGTCTGCCTCCCCCCACCCTCGCACATCCCTCTACTACAACAAACAACAATAATCAAGCCTTAGATTACTCCAAAATATTAAAACCCAATGCATTAAATACTCCCATGCACGTAAAAGACACTGCCCAGCAAACTGTCGAGCCAATTCCATTCCGCAGGGTTTCTTTGTTGAATGGTCAGCCTCTTCTCAAGTTCAAGGAGTCTGAAGTTGATCGCATGAACGTAATTGAAGGCCTACAATATGCTGTGGTTGGTAAATTTTCTTATGGATGGCCTGATCTTGCTGAAATTAGGAGAATTGTCCCTATACAATATGGGATCAAGGGTGAATGTAGTATTGGCTTTTTGAGGGACATGCATGTACTCATTAGACTAACACTGTGGAAGGATTTCATTGAGTTCACGTCTAAGAGTGCATATTATGTGAAGGATAAGAATGGAGAACAATACAAATTGAGACCTTTGATCTATGATTCCAAGTTCAAGGCAGGAAAAGAAACAACAATGGCAATGGCATGGATTTCTTTTCCAGGTTTGCTACCTACTTTCTACGTGAAAGAAGTGTTGTTTTCTATTGCCTCAGTCGTGAGGAGACCTTTGCACCTTGATATGGATACTATTAACAAGACTAGACCTAGTTGTGCAAGGGTTAAAGTCTTGGTGGACTTACTAGCTGAACATCCTAAGAAAGTAATGATGGACATTGAGCATGATACTTCTGGAGAAATAAGGACTGAATGGGTGAATATAAAGTGTGATGAAGAGAGATCACAAGACAGTAATGAACAGGCAGTGATGGAACAAGGGGAGCCTAAGGCTAAGCATAATGAACCTTTGATGATATTATCAAGTGGTAGGGTAGTAGGTAATGTTGGAGAACACTGGAAATAGGTGAGAGATAATAGGGTCAAGCCTAATGCAAAATAAGGTGAGGTACAAAGTGCAACTGGGAAGGAAATTGTTCCAGTAGAAAATAATGGAAATCAACAGCTGAGGGAAACTGGTGCTCATCATGGGGTGACAGGCAAGGAAATTGTTCCAGCTAATGGAACTGGCAATGATCAGATTACTACAACAAATAAATATGCAGCATTAGAGGAAGACAATGGAGAGGAAGAATAGGACAATCAGCTGGATGTGGTAGAGGAAACTAATAAGGAGAAAAGTCTTGAACCAAATCCAAATAATACTGGGAGATTAAATCCTAAGGCAGTTGGATTTACTCCTAACTCAGCAGGGATATGCAGTTCAAGAAAAGGTGGAGTTGCAAATCCTAATGGGAAGGGTAAAGAGGTGCGGGAAAATAGAAAGGAGACTACAACAACATGGGTTAATAGAGCTTTTAATGAGAATGTGGTAGAAACCAATCAGTCTTGCCAAGAAGTTCCTACACAATCAATGTTCATAGAAAAAGAAGTAGGGGTGCCAAAGGAGAATGAACGATTGCAATTAACTAGTGGAAATCTTTGGGCTGATCAAGGAGAAAAATTCTAAGATGAAGAACTACCAAAAGGTGTCATGGATGAATCAGAATCATCGGATGAGGAGAAAGAAGAAGAAGAGCAAAGTGTGAATGGCAAAAGCAACAAAGTTCAAGGGAATACAGGAGAGGGGTCAGGCAAAGGTAATGAGGAGACCAATGGTCAAGTAATAACTGAAGAAGATGGGGGAATCCAGAAGATTGTCAATCCTGTTACTACAAAGGAGTTACCTGCTATTGAACATAAAATGGTGCAAGAAAACAATACTGGAGAGATAGAGGTGATCAAGGAAGGAGAGGTAGCTAAAGGAATAGGGGATCCAGAAACAGGTCAGGCAGGGGCTTCAAATAGTGAAATGTTAGGTGATCAACAAAGCCTATCTAACCTTAACACTAAAGAAACTGATGGACAACAGGCTCCTAAGAAGACTCAAAAAGACTTGGTTCCTCCTCCAAACAATGATCAGTTGGCTAGACATGTAAAATAGAAGGGTGATGAGGATAATGTTGAGCTTATAGGGAAGGATCTTGATACTGAG
This sequence comes from Nicotiana undulata, assembly GCA_005239495.1. Classification (NCBI taxonomy): domain Eukaryota; kingdom Viridiplantae; phylum Streptophyta; class Magnoliopsida; order Solanales; family Solanaceae; genus Nicotiana; species Nicotiana undulata. Next base: position 4,601 of record ML262935.1, read on the forward strand.
TCTACTACCCAGAACATAGCTAGACAAGGTGATTTGTCTCCAAGGCACATGGACAGAGGAAAATCAGCTGGACGAGGAAGAAAGAAGCAGCATAGAGATAGTAATCAAAGTGGAGTTCCTGGGGTTCAAACAAGAAGGACCCTATATAAACCTCAAAATTGATCATGAATGCACTAATTTGGAATGTGAGGTCAGTGAATACAATGCAAGCCTTTGAGAGGCTTATCATCATGCAAAGACAGAATCATTTCAAATTTATAGGTGTTATGGAGCCAAAGCAGAAAAAATGTAAGTTAGAGAGGTACAGAAGAAGAATCGGCATGTTGCAATCCTTTGCTAATGTCTCTAATAAAATATGGTTTTTTGTGGATGATGATCATGGGGTAGAAGTGGTGTATGATCTAGAGCAGCAAATGACTTTGAAGCTGACTAACTTAGACACTCAACTATCATTTGTGGTCACCTTTGTCTATGAAAAATGTGATGTTGTTGAGCGTATAGAATTATGGGACATTTTGTACAATTTAGCTAGTTACATGTCCTTACCTTGGCTAGTTGGGGGGGGGACTTCAATGTAATATGGGAAGAGGAGGAAAAATTTGGTGGTCTTCTAGTCCACATAAATGAGGTGAATGATTTTAGGCACTGCGTGAACACATGTAACCTAAGTGACTTAGGTTTCAAAGGCAGTATGTTTACATGGTGGAATGGAAGAGGAGAAGGAGATTGTATTTTCAAGAGGTTGGGTAGATGTTTGGGGAACTTAGAATTTCAGCAAATGTGGCCAAATTTGGAGATTACTCACTTGTCCAAAATTGGCTCAGATAATAGCCTCATGCAGTTAAAGAGAAACCCTGATATGGCTCCAATCAAGAAGGCTTTTAAATTCTTGAACTTCTGGACCAAACATTCTACTTTCATGGATGTTGTGAAGGAAAATTGGAAGGCAGACTTCTTTGGAGATCCTTTCTATGTATTTAATCACAAGTTGAAGAGGGTGAAGAAAGCTTTATCAACTTGGACTAGATCCACATATGGAGATATTTTTCAGAAGATTTCCAGTCTTGAGGTGGTCCTAGTACATGAAAATCAGTTTGAAAGAAGGCCAACATTGGAGAATAGGGAGAGGCTTCAAAAGGTTCAAGCTGACCTGCTTAGATTTCTTGCATTGGAAGAGGAGTTTTGGAAGCAAAAATCAGGTATGAATTAGTTCAAAGATGGGGACAGGAATACTATATTTTTTCATGCTCAAGTGAATGGGAGGAGAAGAAGACTGCAGCTGAGAAGAATCCAGAATGTTAATGGTGTATGGCTTGAGGACAATGAGTTGATGGCTGAGGAGGTAGTTAGGTTCTATCAAGCTCAATTTCATGAGGATACTGTACCAACAGAGTTCAGAATCCTCGATGAGGTACCTACTATGATCTCTGCTGAAGAGAATGAGGAGCTGATGAGACAACCAACAATGGAGGAGGTGAAACTGGCAGTATATGGATTAAATGGGGACAGTGCAGGAGGTTCTGATGGATTTACTGGCTACTTTTTTCATTCATGTTGGGAGATAATTGGAGATGATATTGTAGACATGGTGAAAGCCTTATACAATGGACATGAACTTCCCAAATACGTCACTCATACAAATCTGGTCCTACTACCTAAGAAGAAGGATGTGGTCTCATATTCAGACATGAGACCAATTAGTCTCAGTAATTTTATGAACAAGATTTTTTCCAGAGTAGTACATGAGAGGCTCACAGTGTTGTTACCTAACGTTATCTCTGAGGATTAGGCTGGGTTTGTCAAAGGCAGAAGCATAGTGGAGAATGTCCTACTTACTCAAGAGATCATTACAAATATTAGGTTGAGGACTAGAGCAGGACCTAATGTGGTGATCAAATTGGACATGACCAAAGCTTATGATAGATTATCATGGCTTTTTCTCACTAAAGTATTGCGGAAAATGGGGTTCGAGGAAAGGTTTATAGGTCTGGTATATGAGATAGTTTCCAACAACTGATATTATGTTTTACTTAATGGTCAGCCTTATGGTTTTTTCAAATCATCAAGAGGAGTGAAGCAAGGAGATCCACTGTCACCTACTTTATTCATCTTGGCAGCAGAAACATTATCTAGGGGGTTAAATTCACTTCATAAGGATCCATATTTTTGTGCATTTGGCTTACCAAAATGGAGTCCAAGGATTAACCATTTGGCATACGCGGATGACACCATCATTTTTTCATCATTTAATGCTACCTCATTAGGACTGATCATGAGAGTACTTGTAGTGTATGAGAGTACCTATGGACAGTTGATTAATAGGAGTAAGTCAGCCGTTTATATGCACCATTCAGCAAGTGAAGAAGTGGTGGACAGGGTACAAAGAACTACAGGTATTTCTAAGAATGAATTTCCTTTCACCTATCTAGGTTGTCCCATATTTTATGCTAGGAGGAGGATGAGTTATTATGAAGGCTTGATCAATAAGGTGCTAAATAAACTACAAGACTGGAAGGGTAAATTGTTTTCTATTAGTGGAAGGGCAGTGTTGATAAATCATGTTTTGCAAAGTATGCCAATACACTTATTATCTGTTGTTAATCCCACATCCTATGTGGTTAATAAGTTGCATAAAATATTTGCTCAATTTTTTTGAAGTACTTCTGTTGGGGTTGCAAAGAGACACTAGGCCTCTTGGACTACAATGTGTTTACCTTGTGAGGAAGGAGGAGTGGGGTTTAGATCACTGCATGATGTGTCTAAAGCATTATCTAGTAAGTTATGGTGGAACTTTAGAACAAAACCTAGCCTATGGAGTTCATTCATGAGTCAGAAGTATTGCAAGAAGTTGAATCCTATAATTGTTCCTTGGAGACGTGGATCCCATGTTTGGAGGAAGATGTTGGAGTGTAGGGATCAGATGGACCACCAAATACTATGGCAGCCTAAGATGGGGTCTTCTTTTTTTTTGGTTTGATAATTGGACTGGTTTGGGTGCCCTGTATTTTGTCACACCACTTGACTTCTTCTGTGATGAATCAGTGCAAAACATGTATGATGTGGTGTATGGGGATCAATGGGATGAGGAAAGAATCAGGGAGATCTTGCCAGAGGACATTGATGATCATATCCTACAGAATTGTAGACCTCCAGTAGTTCACAGTGTGCTTGACAAACCACAGTGGGTGCTGGAAGCTAAAGGGGAATTTAGTGTAAAATCTGCATGAGAGTTTGTGAGGAGAAGAAATGAACCTGCAAATGCATATAGGATGATATGGGTGACGGGGTTTCCATTCAAAATTGCATTCTTCATGTGGAAAGTGTGGAAAAACAAGTTGTCGTTGGATGATTTTTTCAGGAGATTAGGATATTTGATAGAGTCAAAATGTTGGTGTTGTGCTGAACCTAGGGAGGAGACTATGCAGCATACTTTTTTGACATCTTATGTTGCAGTTAAGGTGTGGAAATTTTCTTGTCTCATGAAGGAAATAATTTGCAAGGGATCACACTTCATCAAGGTGTGATAAAATGTTGGACTGTAGAAGTATTACCAAGATTGAAGCCTATATTACAAGCATTACCAGCTGTGAATATTTGGGAGATGTGGAAACGAAGGAACAACTACAAACATGGTGAGTTAGTGATTGTAAGCAGAGTTATTTATCAGGTGTCAACTACTATGCAGCACTTAGTCAAGTTCAGAAAGCCAGGGCTCCAAAATGTACCACACAATTGGCCAGAGTTGTTGTCTATGATGGAGTCATACTTGCAAACTCTAAAGTATACCAAGGTCCTATGGGAATTCCCCAGGCCAGGTTGGATAAAGGTGAACACTGATGGGGCTTCTAGAGGTAATCCAGGAAGGAGTTCTATTGGTTTTGCCTTAAGGAATGAAAAAGAAGATGTGGAGTATGGGTGTGGAAGAGAGGTGCAGGCAGGGACAAATTCAGAAGCAGAAGCTAAAGCAGTACTTGAGGCTCTCAAATACTGTGTGCATCGTGACTTTGTCCTCATCGACCTTCACACTGACTCCATGATGATCAAGAAGGTACTGGAAGGTGAATGGGGTGTGCCATGGTCTATTACTATTGAGGTTGAGGAGATTAAGGAGCTGATGAAAAGGTGCAATGTAACTGTGTCACATACCCTTAGAGAAGGTAATAGTTTAGCCGATCATTTGGCGAACTATGCCTTGGACTATGGGGATATCATGTGTCACAGTTTCTGGGATTTAGATGTTCATGGGAGAAGGATTGTGAATAATGATAAATTGCAATGTCCCTACCTAAGAGTAAAAGTCGCAAGGAGTTGAGGAAGAGAGGAGAGGCAGTTTCAAATAGGAGGATGAAAGGGAATTTGATCAGTGAATACTATGATCAAGCCCTTAGGGGGGAGATCATAGTGTTCTGTTTTTTGGACTAACATGGTTTTTTGTTTTGCAGGAAACGTTACTGTACCTATGCCATATCATTGAGGATCTTTTAGCTGGTGGTATTAGCACTAGGTGCTCATTCCACTGGAAGTGAATCAATGATATGCACAAGTATAGGAGCTTGGAGTAATAGGAGGACTATAGGTGTGAATATTATTGCCAAAATCTAGAGGTGGAGGCTGAGATTAGAGGAGACACACACCTATGTCCTAAAGGATTATAAACAACAATCAACCATCAAAAGGGAACAAGAGAAACTGGGCAAATTAATGGGCAGAATCTCGCTGCCTAAATGGTCCAAGTTAAGGCTCATCCTAAGGTGGTCGCATTAGGTGTCAAAAACAAGAACAAGGAGTGTATTTGGGAGCCTATACTCAGTGCATTCCTTAACTCTAATACATCACAATGATGACCAAGCACAGTGGGACTCAAATCATAGACGACAGACACACGAAAAGAGCAGCAAAGAGGACAGGATCACAAGGACAACAAGACAAGGGAGCAACTGCAGGAAGGTATTTGCGTGGGACCTCATAGGTATATCTCAAAATGCAGATATCATACTCAACACTAGGCATAACGAGCATCATTTGGGCCAAGGGACTGAAGGTGAACAAGGTTATGACACTCAGGAAAGAAGGCCACAACACTGCCTTGGTAAGGTTCAAAGAGGCGTGGCAAATGCAGGAAACTCGGGAGCTTTGGGAGTGGTTTTTTGGTCCTATGTAGCCAAAAATAACCCATCATTTCACGATATATGGGCTGGACAGTGTACATGGAGCAACATCAAATGGAATCAAGAAGGAATTGCAACAGTAGCTAGCTTTATACTACTTATTACTAGACTAGGATTCAGAGTAGGTATCAATGCTAATTTACCTAGTTTATCATTGTGTACTGCCAAGTTTGAGCCTCACACACTTAAGATTGGCAATAGGTTATATGTAGTATCATTATTGAGCAGCCTTATACATAGTAAGGCAACATACTACTTTTGTTTTGAGACCTTGTTTTATAAATAAAAATTAGCCCTAGGCCCTACCTAGTGAATTTGCTATAAAAAAATATGTCTACTTTAATCATGCAAGAATGAAGCCGACTGCGGAGATGCCAAACTCGCATGGCTTCAATCAAGCCGTGGGATGAAGTCACGCAAACTCACAAAGTAAAATTAATGTTTGCTATTGAAAAACTCGTTATTATTTGTCAACTTCTTAGCTTACTATTTGTATTATATTGCTATTGGACTTTACAATTAACGAAGTTATTACATTCTTGAAATGAAATAGAGATAGGCCATATCACTGCAATCCTTAACATTTGTTTTATACTTACTCGCATCCACTTTAAGTGATTTTTTGGGGGAAAAATTTGGTCCAGAATATTTGATTTTTTCAAATATCAAGTAGGAATTAACTTTTTTTTCCCAAGGTTTTCCTTGGAGCAAAGAGCCTTTGGAGTAGTTTGTTATATTTTTAATGAGCAAATTAAAGTTAATCTGGTCAATTTTATTATTAATTAATGCTTAAAGGTAAATTTCTTAATATATATATATGTCACACCTCTTTTCTACCCCAAAAAGATATGTGTTAAAGAGTTTTTCCAATTAAAGTGACAAATTTGAGTAGGGATTATTTTATTTACAGAGTCGCCACTCGGAATTGATTTTTCGGTGTTCCAGGTCACCGTTTATTTGAATCCCTAGTCAAAGGAAGGTTTGACTCTATTTTGTCGGTCCGCGAAAACAAATTTCGGGTAAGGAATTCTGTTGACCGGGGAGAAGGTGTGAGACGTTCCCCGAGTCCCGTGGTTCTAGCACAGTCGCTTTATTGACTTAAAACTTGGCTTGAATTAATTTTGAAAAAACTGTGATTTATATTATTTTTATGTTTTACCTATCCAATTTTAATTTTTAAAATTATTAAAGAAAGATTTGAATAAAATTGTCCTGATCGCACCACACAAGTGAATGTGCGACTGAGATGAATTTATTAATTTTTTCATAACACGCTACGCAGGCGAATCCGTAGTTATGATAAAGGACTATTAGCACGCTATTATTTTCAGAAAGATTACTATATTTGTGCTTTGAAAAAATTAAATTTTGAAAAATTATTAAATATTACTACCGCACTACGCAAGCGAATCCGCGATTATGGAAAAAGGAATAGAAATTTGTTAAAACTATTGGATATGAGATGTGATTATTGAATTAATTTGTTGATGGTAAAATATCACTCTACGCAAGCGATTTCGTGAGTTAAAGCGCGCCTACTAATTGCCTAGCGTTTAATTAATTTTATTAAGAAAAAATCAATGAAAAGCTTTTGTCGAACTTGACGCTTTAATGTTTGAGGCCGACTTTTATTTCTCTTTAAAAAAATAGCTTTGTTTCTTATGGAACGGAACTTGGCAGTTGACTTTTGATCTAATTCTTATTTTTTCAGTTAATAAACCAAACGAAAAATACAACTCAAATAATGACCCATTTGCTATCTTTTCTTTTTGTAAATTCTCCCAACAATGGCAAATAATAAGTTTATTCTAAACTAGACGTATTTAGGTTTTAGAGCATTAAAATCAACAACAAATAATGCATCCGCCGCCTTTTATAAACATATAGAATTATCCTTAGAAAAGAAACTCTTTTTCTCACCCAAGGCTAAAAAAATATCATTCTAAAATTATTGATGGCATCTTGATTCAAGAGTCGAAATAAAATACTTGATTTTACTTTTATTGGTAATTTTACTTTAAAATATATATATATAAAAAAAAGATTACGGACTTAATAAGAAATACATGTTGTAATTTAAGTTTCTAACAAGAACTCTATTCCAACATGACTTAAAGTCAAATCTACTATATTTTACGGACTAGGATCTGTCTCAGTACCATTTTCTATTTAAATAAACTATAGATTTAAACTTTCATAACAAATATACTGAATTTATTTTTTACTTAATCTTCTATTAGGATACTAATAGAAAATGAAGAATAAACATGCTACTACCCAGTCCGGTAATTTAAACATTCTCCCTTAAAGTTTATTAACACAAAGTACCTAAAGGACATTGCTAGAAACTTCAACACATTATGTTATATCTTGAAACTCCGGAAAGAAATAAAGCACACAATCACATGTTTGTTATTTACACAATAAAAAAAACTATTTTTAAGTTTATGATACATACAAATGAACTCTAATACTCAAGAATTCATTATTCGTAGCAGTCAACTCAAACTCATATTTAAGATAATCAGAATAGATTCGGATGGCTAAAATAAACTCACGTCCCATAAACTTTATTCAAGAGTTATATTATTAAAGATAAAGGAGAATACCTAATGCAGAAAAATCAGCAACCAACAATGAGGAAACTTTACTTTTCACAAGTTGACATTCACCGCAAGAATGAAACCAGTGACATCAACCAAACCAACAGCTTAAGCCCCAAACTACGACCTTAAAACTCAACAAGCTTACAAGAAGGAGAAACCCAGAACTATCTTCAAGAAACTTGAGATTTTTTCTCTAAAAAACTCACTCAAAAGCTCAAATTTCAGCTTACTTATTAGATGTTCAAGTGCTGATTTTTCTCTCAAGTGTTATTTTTTGTTGTGCAAAGATGTCTAAGTGTGTTGGAGTGTTCAAAAGTCTGCCCCTTAAAGTAAAAGAAAGACTCTCTCTTTATAGGAGAGGAGGGACATAATTTCATTATGAAAATGTCACGACCCGAAATCCCACCTATCAGGCCGTGACTGCGTCTAACGTTGAACCCGCTAGACAAGCCAACGTACACAACACCTTGACATTTCTAAAACAACTTAACAGAAATAAAGCAATATTCTTTCAAACCTTTACTGAAGTAACCAGAACCACTTCAAAAATTGTACAGCACAAATGTAATAATACTCCGAAAAAAATGCATAATGAAATGGTAAAAATAACAACATCGCAAAATCCCAAAACCAGGGTGACACAACCTCACGGACTGCCTATAAGAATGCTAAATACAAGTCTGAAAGGAAATACAATATTGTCTTTAGAACAGAAGGAGACATAAGACAATAGGATACTAATAGCAGGAGAGACTCCAGGGCCCACGAACGCCAGTGGTATACCTTGAAGCTCGATGTGGACTGAAGGTGACTCCCTCAGAGCGGTCCACGGGGTCCAGAAGTGGGATCTGCACAACATAGAGAAGTGGAGTGTAGTATCAGTACAACCGACCCCATGTACTGAGTAAGTGCCGAGCCAAACCTCGGCCGAAGTAGTGACGAGGCTAGACTTAGCAAATAACGTTCACCTGTCCTATTCTACAACAAAAAATACAGATAACAAAGCAAGGAAGAATAACAGTCATATACGGGGAACGAGAGCAGATAAAGGGAAAAACAATAAGATAAAGCAGTTAATTAACACTAAGTAAGAAAAGAACCAATTCACCGAAAACTCATAAGGTATGAATGACATGTCTGAATGATTAAAATGGCACGGCATCACCCTTCGTGTTTTTACTCTCTTCCTCACATTGCAATAAATAAATGATGAGTGATATAAATGAATGGCACGGCATCACCCTTCGTGCTTTACTCTCTTCCGCACATTGCAATAAATAAATAATGAATGGCACGGCATCACCCTTCGTGCTTTACTCTCTTCCGCACATTGCAATAAATAAATAATGAATGGCACGGCATCACCCTTCGTGCTTTACTCTCTTCCGCACATTGCAATAAATAAATAATGAATGGCACGGCATCACCCTTCGTGCTTTACTCTCTTCCGCACATTGCAATAAATAAATAATGAATGGCACGGCATCACCCTTCGTGCTTTACTCTCTTCCTCACATTGCAATAATTAATTAATGAGTGATATGAATGAATGGCACGACATCACCCTTCGTGCTTTACTCTCTTCCTAACTTTGCAATAAATAAATAATGAATGATATGAACGAATGGCACGGCATCAACCTTCGTGCTTTACTCTCTTCCTCACATTGCAATAAATAAATAATGAATGATATGAATGAATGGCACGGCATCACCCTTCGTGCTTTACTCTCTTCCTCACCCAAGTAATATCAACAATAAATAACAACTTGGCAAGGAAATCGAATACCGAACTTTCAATTCATAACAACCCGACGTGGGTAATAACAACTAAAATCAACACTTTTGCCCGGCAAGGGTCTCAGCTATAACCAATTCCTTACAAGTACATAACTTAAAGATTTGGGTCCTCCACTAGGACATCACAACACAATTCTCAATCACGTAGGTCGCCACGGTTAAACCCTTTTCCAAGTGAACTACTTCATATCACAATAATCATTGAGGTAATAACAAATAATTAAGCAAAACGGACTCACGGGCATACTTGACACACAATGCATATGTACTCGTCACCTCACCTATGCATTGGACATGATAAAACACATAGCACATAGGGCACAATACCTATTCCCTCACCAAAGTTAGGCAAGACACTTACCTCGGTCCAAAGTATAGCAATCAACCCTCTAAGACCGTCTTTCCTCTCGAATCCGACTCCGAAACGATAATCTCTAATCATAATCAATTTAATAATATCAATATTGACTCATTAATACAATCCCATAGCCTAAAATATACAATTCCTAGCATTCTTCCAAAATTACCAAAATTCGACCCCGGGCCCGCTTGGTCCAAACTCGAGGTTCGGACCAAAATCCGATCACCCATAACCCCACGAGTTAGAATATATAATTTGTTTTAAGATCCGACCCCAAATTGAGGTTGAATCACCCAAATTTCCCAAAAACTTAACTCTATCCAAAACCCCTAATTTCTACATGATTTTATGATTTTAGGCCTAGATTTCTAGTGATTATGGAAGTAAAATGGGAGAAATTAGTGTTAGAATCACATACCCAATTGGTTATGGAGGAGAACTAGCTTAGGAAATGCCTATGGGGTCTTGGAGAAGAAGAAGTTGGTGAATTATGAAAAATCTCGTGTAAGTATTTTGTTTTTGAGTTAAAGAATTAACTGGGCGATTTTTTTCATCGCGATCGCAAGAAAGGGGCTGCGATCGCGGAGAGTCTGGTCCTAACTCACTGTGATCGCAAAAGAGGAGTCGCGATCGCGAAATATAGCTTAGCTGACCCTATGCAATCGTAGGGAGAGGTTTGCGATCGCGGAACACTAGAACATCACACTATGCGATCGCGGGTCGAAGGGATGCGATCGCGGAAGGGACCTGGACAGACATCTGCGATCGTAGAGAAGAAAACACCAGACATCAGCAGCTGAGGAAAAACCAGAAATTTCCAAGCCTATTTCAACCCGTTAGCTACCCGAGCCCTCGGGTCTCAAAACCAAAAACAGACACGACTCCCAAAACATCCTACGGACTTATTCAAGCATTTAAATCACCAAAATATCATCAAAATCATCGAATCAAACCTCAAAACTCTTAGAATTTTCTTAAAACTTCAAAAAGCTTAACTTTTCCAATTTTGATCCGAAACACGTCATTCCAATTCCGTTTTACACCAAACTTCACAGATAAGACACATAACATATTATAAATGTGTTCTGGGCTCCGGAACCATAATACGGGTCCGGTAACACGATTTTCACATAACTATTCATTTTCAAAATCCTTTATTATTTTCAGAAAATAGTTTTCTTTAAAAATTCATTTCTCGGGCTTGGGACCTCGAAATTTGATTCTGCGCATACGCTCGAGTCCCATATTTTCCTACAGACTCTCCGGGACCGTCAAATCACGGGTCCGGGTTCGTTTACCAAAAATGTTGACCAAAGTCAACTTTATTCATTTAATTATCATAAAATTCCATTTTCATAAAATTTCAACATAAAGACTTCCCGGCTACACGCCCGGGCTGCTTGTGTGCATCGAGGTGAGATTAACGGAGGCTTTCGGGGCGTCGAAACACAGATTTATCTAGAATTACTTAGGATGACCTTTTGGGTCATCACAGAAAATTTATCCAAAGGATGGATTTTTCACCAAGAATCTGTCCAACAGTATTCAAAGGACAACTCTTTGGTAAACAACTTGTCCAAGAGATAGTATTCTATCAACTAGAGGCAGATGTTTTGGAGTTTTGTACTCCAAACAGTACACAAATAGTAAATTACAACCAAACATGTACTTCAACAATCTCAAAAGCAGATAATTCAGCATTCAAACATCCAGAAATAAAATCCAAACAAATGCAGACATTATATAACCAAAATCAACAATTAAATTAAACTCGACTAAATGCTAACAAAGTGTCAATATCAAAAGTAATATTATACTAACAATAACAAACAAACAAAATTAGAATCTAAATTAACTAAATCCAAACTTAACACAAAACAAAAAATCTTAAAAAGAAAAGAAGAACTAGGATCTTACAATAGCAAGGGATTTGATGCTAATTCGAGGAGCGACGAGATGCCAAGGATATCGGACATCGACGAATTGACCAGGAAGCAAACTTTTCACGTTGGCAGACACCAAAACCAAAGGTTCGGCGAACCAGTATCAATCTCGAAATCCTGTCAGTGTGAAAAGCTCGCTCGAGTCATATCTAGACAAGAGGGGAAGAAAAAAAAGAGTGAGCAGCGGCGGCACTAGTGGCAGCCGCGACCTAAATTCGGCTGGAGTTTCGGGAGGTGACCAAGGGGAAATGGTAGGCATGGTAGAGCTCTATCCACTCATGTATGTTTTATGGGGTGGTGGTGTCCAGAACTTCACGAATTTGAGAAAAATAGTGGCGGCTAGGGTTTCCTAGATCTAAAATTCATGGAGTTTGAGGGAGTTTTGAAGGCTTTCGTTTGGATATATGGAAAAGGGAGAGGGAGATGATGAAATGGTGAAATTTTGAGGGTGTTTGGACGCCGGTGGACGCCGGCAGGCGGTGGTGCCACCATGGAGAGGGGCGGCGGCGGCAGAGGAGTGGGAGGGAGAGAAGAGAGAGAAGAAAGAAGAGAGGAGAAGAAGAATAAGGGAAATAAAGGAAAATGGGGCAAAATTTTGGGGATTTTAGGCTTTATATACCTTGGTGATAGATAGATAAGGACCGTTGGATCATGAGGGAATGGATTGGTGAGATTGAGTCTTAGTTTCACTTAATGAAACGATGTAGTTTTGTTTAAACTACGTCGTTTTAACCCTCTCCTAGCAGCCACTTAATTGGCATTAAAATTGCACTCTTGGCCACCCAACCATTTCAATTTTAACCATTTTTCTTTAATCCTATCTTATTAAACTATAATCTAACTAACCTAAATTCCAACTAATAAAATTAAACCTAATAAAACTCATTAGCTAACAATTGAATTAATGATATGAGAAATTAATTTGATTAACTTATCAAATAATTAGTCAATTAAAAGATCACACACACAAAAGACAATTTTTGTTGGTATTTTTGTGATAAGAAAAATGCAATAATAAAAAAAAAACAAAAATTGAGAAAGAAAAAAGAAATCAACAAAACACTTATAAATTTAGGAGATATTAAAATAGTACAAAAATTAGGTATTCACAGCTGCCCCTCTTTGCTCGAGAACATGAAGTGTTTACGTGCAAAGAAAAGTGATTGCCATAGCTAATATTTGCTCACATTTCACTCCAATGGAAGAAATTTTGTAAAAATGGTGACCGAACCTTGCTTCCGAGGTTGCCTACATATCCTTGTTCAGAGGAATCAGGTCAGTGTAGTTTTGAGAAAATTTGATAGCTAGGACTACCGGACACAAGATATAAGGTTGTTATTGTTGTTGTTGTTGTTGTTGTCGATATTACTGTTACTTTCTACTTATATCAAAAGGAAAAGAGAAGATAACTACATATGTCTGCAAACTAAGAGTTACAAAATTTCTATCTATGTGTCTTCTGGAGTCAAATATTGATTCTTGATTTGCTCGCTTGTGTTGACCTTAAATTGGATCTTGATGCTCTTTAAAGAAAAGATTATGACTCAATTTCCTTGTTCGAAAGTGAGAAGATGAATCATGAGATGTTGGGTTGGTGACACATTGTAAAAGTTAACTCCAACTATCTTGCGATCGAAAGACTTCTTTCTTCTGATTGAGAAATGGAAACTGCAAGCTTTAATCGTCACAACATGTGCTCTACGCCGGGGCCTGCAAAGCCATCAAAGACGAACAAAATGAACAAAATTTCCTTCCCCAGTTTGGCACTGAGAAAATTTTGTGAGTTATTGGGTAAAGCTGCATATCATCTTGTTTTATTTGAAAGATGCAAAAATGATACTAAAGACTCCGAATAGGATGCACTTCTCTTGGAAGTAGAACTGATAAAACATAGACTTAGGAGGTGCACTCCCATGGGTAGCATTGGAATGACTACGAGATTCAAGGACTCGAACTAGGAGATGCGTCTCCTAGGATGAATGATTCATATTAGGAAGTGCATCTCAAATTAGAATGAACAGGGTTGACTCAAACTAGGAAGTGCGTCTCCTATTAGAATGACTCGAACTAGGAAGTGTGTCTCCTACGAGTGAGGTTGAAAATATTGGACTAGGAAATGTGTCTCCTAGGATTAATGGTTCCGGTTAGGAAGTGCGTCTCCTATTGGAAATGGCTCAAACTAGGAAGTGCGTCTCCTACGAGTGCGGTTGAAAGGATTGGACTAGGAAGTGCGTCTCCTAGGATTAATGGTTCCCGTTAGGAAGTGCATCTTCTATTGGAATGAATCAAACTAGGAAGTGCATCTCATACAAGTAAGGTTGAAAGGATTGGAATAGGAAGTACGTCTCCTAGGATTAATGGTTCCGGTTAGGAAGTGTGTTTCCTATTGGAATGACTCAAACTAGGAAGTGTGTCTCCTACGAGTGAGGTTGAATGGATTGTACTAGGAAGTGTGTCTCCTAGGATTAATGGTTCCGGTTAGGAAGTGTGTCTCCTATTAGAATGACTCAAACTCGTAAGTGCATCTCCTACGATTGAGGTTGAAGGGTTTGGACTATGAAGGGTGTCTCCTAGGATTAATGGTTTATATTAGGAAGTGTGTCTCCTATTAGAATGGATCAAACTAGGAAGTGCGTCACCTATGAATGAGGTTGAAGGGTTTGGACTATGAAGTGCGTCTCCTAAGATTAATGGTTCATTAGGAAGTGTGTCTCCTATTAGAATGGCTCAAACTAGGAAGTGCATCTCCTACGAATGAGGTTGAAATTTTGGACTAGGAAGTGTGTCTCCTAGGATTTGATGTTTCAGATTAGGAAGTGTGTCTCCTAGTGGAATGACTCAAACTCGGAAGTGCATGTCCTACGATTGAGGTTGAAGGGTTTGGACTAGGAAGTGCGTCTCCTAAGATTAATGGTTCCAGTTAGGAAGTGCGTCTCCTATTGGAATGACTCAAACTAGGAAGTGCATCTCCTACGAATGAGGTTGAAGGGTTTGGAGGGGATGTAACCATGGGTTGGCACCGTGTATTACTGAGATCGAATATGACCAGGGGTTGGAACCATGTATTGCTGAGAGAATGTAACCAGGGGTTGGCCTTGTATCACTTAGAGAGAAAGTAACTAGGAATAGGATACCTTGTATTAAAGTGGAACCTCACTAAGGATTAGTGTACCTTAGGTTGGAAAATACAGTTAGGGATTGGTGTACCTTATACTAAACATGAGACTAGGAGTGGTGTGCCCTATGTCAAAATGGAACCTCAACTAAGGACTGATGTACCTTATGCTGGAAAATGCAGTGGTTGATTATGCAATAATGGGCATGCCTAAAAAGAAAAAGTAGAGATTTTGAAGAACTTACCTTTAGTGACATTCGTTCTTTGAGAACTTCACTTCTATTCTACTTTGTTTCCTAATTCAAACAAACAAAGATTTGTGAGTTTAATAGCGGTGGTCGGTTTGTGGCCTTGAATGCCTTGAGCAGTTTGAATCTGTGACCACCTCGTTGTTTGAGAAACAGTTTGCCAGTAATGGTACCAAAAGTCTTGAACGCTCCGTACCGTGTTCCGAAAATTTTGGCTTTCTAATGTCGGCCCTGACTGTTTCGTACCCGGATGTCTAAGGTCATGCTGAACCTTGTCTACAAAGCGAGTCATTTCTTTCGTGGTTGTTTCCTCCAAAAATCAAACTTAATTATCTTGCGCCCGATATCAGTTTGTATATGTGGTACTATCAGCTTTTCCCTTGATGCAAGTCTTGCTTAGCGACCTTTATGATTTCAGCGAAACAACTTGTTCGGCTTATCGGAGGAAATCACAGTTGGATTTGTTTCTTTGTTAGTGTCATGTATGCCTCACATTTTTTGTTTTGCATTTCTGGAAAACAATGACCAATTTTGTGGCCCTTTCTTTATTGGCTTCTAGGCAAATAGACCAATAAAGTCTTCGCTTTGGGACTTTTATTTGCATGAACCCTCAGATCTTGTTTAACCTCAATAACTTATATGCACGTTGCTTCTTGGGTATGTCCTTTTTGATGTTCTGAGATTGAACTCTCTTTGTACAATTGGAAAGCTAGTAACAAATTTTGAAATCACTTCTCCGTTGTTTTAACAAAAACTGACTAAAAAATAAATGCAAATGGACAAAATGATGCAATGTAAAAGTGAGAGGGAATAATATTTAATTGTAAATGCCACTTTACGGAGAAAGAAATAAAGAAAAGTCTCCTTTGAATGTGGCAGCCAACGTTTAATGATCATGACATGCATTTTGGATTGAGCGGCCGAATATATCCAACCAATCTACCCTTTCTTCGCGTTGTTCTTTTCGTCTTTGAAGTTGGCCTATTTGTGCCAATCATTTGCATAAACTAAACGCTCACCTTCGACCAGCAGTGCCCCGAAAGGTTTTCACCAACCAGTCTCTCTCATTTATTTATCTCTACTTACCATCGCCTTACGGTGCCAGGGTTTTCACCACTAAGACTCTCTCATTTTCAATCATTATCATGTTTTGCTCTTCTTCTTTTTTGTGCGAGCAACTTGACATTATTCTATGTCGTGTGACAACTGTTACTTATTGTGTGCTTTCCTTGACATTCTTAAAGATTAATTGAAAGGTCTTTATTTGGAAGGCTTTTGGAGATGGATAGAAAGAAAGGGTCACATTAAGGCTCAAAATAAACTCAAGATGATAGGGTTGAATATTTACAACTCTTGGAATCGACTCTTCATAAAAACATTAAAAACATCTGCCCCAGTTTCAGATACCAGGGAGTTATTATTTTTTTGATTTTGTTAGACTGAACCCTAGTGCAGAGCTGCCTACATATCCTTTAAAGGAATTAAGTCAAACGTAGTTCAAACTAACACGAAAGATTTCGTTGTTGTTTTTTTTTCTTTTTTTTTTTCATTCTTTCTCTTTTCCTTTGCTTCTCTTCTCCTTTTTTTTTATAATCAAATTATCCTAGCTCCTATTTTCTAGTGGCATGGATCTTCGATTCTTGGTTTCTTTTTTCTCTCTTTATTTTAATACTTGATTCCAAAAGAGGGGGGGGTCGAAGAAAAATAAAACAGGCTCAAAAGGGGGTAACAAAAGGTATAAAGTGTTTGGGTTGCAGAAAAATAGCCTCCCAGCTCAAGAATGCCAAGCATACTATCTCTTCTCTGGTTCGGTATTGATGGACATGACTGTCTTCTTGGTTTTGCCAGTTGTGTAGCTCCGTAGTCAATATCTTATTCGCAACAAATGACCTTTGACAAATTGGAGCCACCTTTTCTTGGTCTTTGCTTTGATGTGAAATGATCCCCTTCAGTACCGACTAATCCATTTTAAATTCCCTGGAAGGCACCCTTTTTGGAGTTTTGGGTCATCTTCCCTTATATGATTATTATGGCAGTCCGTGGCCAAAACCCTTTCACTGATTAGACCAACCAAACTTCAAAACTTTTAATTCCTTAAGCCAGTAATCATGATAGGTTTGGGATAAACAACTTTAACCTCTATGAATATGGCTGTTTTGGTTCCATGTGATCTTGACACGGGATTATCATCAAAGTTTTTCAACCTCTTACTTGTCCTCCACGTGTTTTTCCTCAATTAAATTCAAGATTGGACAAGCTTTCTAAAATCTAGCCGAAAACTCCGCATGCATGTCATGTCACTAAAATTAGCGTGAAAAAAAAATATATATTCAAGAAGAACTAAACACAATGGGTTACAATGACACAGAAGAAAAGAAAAGTTGCATTTCATTGATTAAAGGATAGAGAGGTTTTATGACAGGACAAACAAACAACATCTGGATCACAACCTCGAAATAATCCGGATGATAGAAACTATAACAAAATAAGTTACCAAGACTCCTTCCCGGCAAGGGAGAGAGTGACTTTCCAATTATCAAGCTCAACATCTTAGCTACGAATTTGCACATCAGCATCAAACAGGACCTTCAACAATTTTGATTGCCTTCCATTTAGTGGACATGTTCTTGACATTTTTCACCAAACTGTCCCCATATTGTTTATCATTGTAAATCATCCAAACAATGTGTGCTTTATCATGATGTTTAGGATTCCATTATCTTGGACCACGAGCATCCCTTCTTGAATCATCATTTCTATTTCCTTTTTCTAAGCCCGACAATCTTCAGTTATATGCCCCTGGATATTAGAATGGTACACACACTGTACACCAGGGTTAAAACCTTTTTCATATGGATCAGGAACATACCTTTGAAGTGGCTCAATCATGCACAACGTTTCGACCTTTCAAACAAACTTGAGTAGGATTCTACGATTGGCGTGAAATTATCCCTCTTCTTATGTTCCTTTTCATACTCTTGTTTTGGACGAGCGTTGTAGAATGATTGAGAGTTCTGATGTTGTGGATGAAGCTATGTTAAAGTTGGGGCCCGCATATGTTGGTGATTGGGTGGTTTTGTATACGACTGAGTTGCATACTGTGAAGCAACTGAGTATCGTGGATCCGGGGGTTGAGATGCTCCCATTTGGCCTCTTTTTTCCCGTGATGCCATCATGACCTCCTCATCTTTCTTGTTTTGGTTAACAAGGTTGTTTGGCCCATTCTGGATTTCCTTGGTGACTTCTTTGATATTTGCTTGACTAGTAATTCGGCTAGTATTGAGGCCATTCTCGACCATTTCTCCTATCTTGATTGCATCAGCAAAAGGTCTGCCCATTGCAGCCATCATATTTTGAAAATAATCAGGATCCTGAGCTTGAAGGACGACAGTGATTAACTCATGGTCATCCATGGGTAGTTTAACTCTAGATGCTTGCTCTCTCCACCTAACGGCATACTCCCTGAAGCTTTCAGTCGGTTTTTTCTTCATATTGGATAGGGAATTGTGATATGGTGCAATATCAATGTTGAACTGAAATTGTTTGACGAAGGTCTGGGCCATGTCGTCCCATACATTCCAGTGAGAGATATCTTGGTCAATGAACCATTCAGAGGCTACCCCTACCAGACTCTCCCCAAAATAAGCCATCAACAACTCTTCTTTTCCTCTTACACCCCTCAGCTTGTTGCAATACCTTTTCAAGTGGGCGATAGGGTCGCCGTGTCCATCATACTTTTCAAATTTTGTGGTCTTGAACCCTGGTGAAAAATGGATGTGAGAAAACATGCAGAGATCACTGAAATATACATTTTTGTGACCACCTAGTCCTTGTATGTTCTTTATGTTCTATTCAAGACTTTTCATTTTCCTGGCCATCTCATCTGGCTCAACTGTCTCAGGCTTTCCATTTTCCACTGGTGACTCGTACTGAGGAGTCTGATTGTATGGAGCCGAGACACTGAAAGCCATATTTAGAGAGTAGTATTGGCTATCATAAGCATGAGATGATGGCTCGTTGTTTGGCCTCGTCATAGGAGGTGGTGGATGATTTGTATATACTGGCGCGCCCGACACAATAAGAGGGGTGTTCCTGACCGGTGCGGCTGGAGGTCGCACATTAGAGGTACCAGGGGCGGCATGGAAATTGTGGTTTGGCACATACCCTGGTGGTAGAATGTGATCGCTCGTTGCACGGAGCGGTGGTTGAGTTGCCAGGGGTACGCTGGAAGTTCCTTCTGAGGAACCCTGAGGCGGAGGCTGACCGGAGACCCAAGCCTGATACACATCAGAAAGTTGTTGTTTCAATCTTCTTACTTCCTCCGACTCTTGCTCAATTCACTGACCATGGGGGTCGTCACTAACCAACTCGATTTCATCATTATTAGCCATCGGTACCTTTCCTTTAGATCTGGTGAAGTAATGATGTGATGCCAGTTTCACCACGAACCAACCACCTTAAGCTTACTATATAAGAGACAACAAACGTGTTAGGGTTATGAATTTTACATATATGAATCAAACGTAATATTCCATGTTCCTGACATTGTCACCATTTCTAACATGCTTTTAGAAGGCTTCATGTTTCATTCCGGCTTACAAGGTTGCTGCTTATTGACTCTCTATTTATTCCTCTCTTTTTTCATTTTTTTACACCTCGCCATATTTTAGAGTCGTAAAAAAAAACATTTCGATCGAACGTTTTGGGTGTTGCCTACGTATCATGTCGCCGCATGAATCAGGTCATTACGTAGTTCAAGGACATGACCATTTTTTTTAATTTACAAAAAAAAAATTTCCTTTTTTTTCTTCTTTTTAATGTAAAAAAAAACAACATATTTTGGGTTCATTTTGAATTTTTAAAAAAAAAAACTTTTTCATTGATTTTCGAATTTTTTTATATACAAGGCAAAAGGAAAATTACATAAATATACAATCTAAAAGACGAATATTTAAACAAGACCGAACTTGACTCAAACGGATTATTTTTTCTTGAATAAATAAAAGGAAAACAGCAAGACTCAAACACCAAAAGAATCTTGCAAACTCGATGACTACAAATGAACAATCAAAGTAGACTGCCAACTAAAAGAAGACTCTGATATCTGCAGGATAATCCACTGGTATCATTGTAGTCAAGGTCCTTATTCCTGCGGCTGACCTCCCATATCATGGTATATACGTTTTAAGTCTGTGGAAATGTGGAGTGCGAAGCTGGGAACTACCCTAGTAAATTGCTCTTGGGTCAAACCCTGACAAGTCACGCACCCTGGAGCGGTATAAGTAGCCACCTCATAGACCTTCCTTCTAACATGCTCCTGGATTTGACTTAAAAACTGGATTTGTCGCTCATGGTTATTGGATATGACTGATATATCCGCCTCGCGTTGTAACGCCAGATTCAGATGGTCATGGACCCTTGCTACCTCATTCTCTAGCTAGTTCTTACTTGATTCTGCAGCCCTGGCCCGAGCCCTTAGATCATGGATGATAAGGTTGTAATGCATTTCTTCGTTCTTTGGAATGGCCGCGTGTTGCTGAGTAACGGCTTCTGTTCTCGCTTGTCGAAGTTGTGCTCTAAGCTCCTGAACCTCATGTATTAATCTGGTTTTTTCCTCTTTAAACTTAGTATACTGCAAATCCCTGTTCACGTTGACGATACTTATATCCCTACGTAGTTCGCGGATAATGGATTCATTGTCTCTTGTTATTTCCTCCTTGGCCTGCCCCACTCTTGTTTTGATTTCAGTCTCCCATTCTGTCGTGCTCTTCTGAATTGTCTTTGCCTAGATCCAAAAGCATCTTGGTCATAGAACCACTCAAAATATGCAGGGTCTAACTCTCCTCGATCTTGATCTTCCACCATAGTGTGAAATTCAAGCACCTTAATTTCATCCCAAACCTTCTTAGCATAAGCCTCACGAACAGGATCCTCCGATGTTACCTCCCACATGAATCTTTCCATGTGCTCCACTGTGGGCACGACTTTTTTTTGACCTGATTGGCGTAGGTTTCTCATAGGCACATACGGCTGAAAACCCCGAAGATCCATCAAAATCAAAAAAGAATGGTGGTAAGACCTGTATATGACCTCTTTTGGTGAGAACGGGTGGTATTTCCATGTGATTCCACTAGCAGTCAATTTTTTAACATACACCCTCCATGGTTCCACGCCCTTGGGGAAGCTACTATCTTCGGTAAAAACCTTAGACCTATCTTCAAGCTCGTTGTTGCACCAATGGACGATAAAATTTACCCGTACGGGATAAAGGAGAAGGTGCTCTAAAAACCATATCTGGAGTATGATGTTATAGCCCTCAAAGAAATCTTTCCCTTCCTGACATTTTATCAGGGCACGGTAAATATCTGACAATACCATAGGAATGATAGTGGCATCCTTTTCACGCAATAAAGAGGTAACTATGCCAGATAGTCGAATGTCAATATTTTTGTCATGCCTCGGGAAAACCATCGTCCCTAGAAAATGCCACCAAGAATGCTCTCTTCCCATGGCTTTTCCAAGTTTTGTATCCAATTTTATTGTCAAGCTATTTCCCGTGCTATGAAAATCCACCTGGACATCCATACCTGTCGTACAAGAAGTCCAATCAAACGTGCCCTCGTTCCACACTTGCTATTTTATTTTGGTTGATTGTCATCTGCTCAAGGAACTTACTTCCAGTGACATCCCTTGGGGCCAAAGGTCTCTTCTTCCGAAGCTCATCGCCTAACTTTGTGTATCCAGCTAACTGCTCCAAAGTGGGGGTCATTTCGAAACCATTAAAACGGAATACGTTGTTATTAGGATCCCAGAAATGCACCAACGCCTCGATTAAGTCCTTCCTTGGGTTGATCTCCACAATATTCACAAAGTTAACCAGATGGTCCTTTATCTTTTCTTGCTCACAACGCCCATATTTTTCCACCATTGCCTCAGCAACCAGGGTGTTTTATGCACAAGCCAAATCTGCAAGGGCTCATCATCTTTTGGCTTTTTATCGAGTCTTCCGCTTACTGAATTCATATCTTTGCTGGATAAAAAATGTGAGGTCAGGACCTAATATAAACTCGAAGCTATGACACCAATCAGACTTTTGTATAAGACAATGAACGAACTTTTTAGTGGAGAATTCCTCGTATTGAAGGATCAGTCAACTAAGACCCCATTGATCAGACTTGATTGATATGCCAGATTTGAACGAAAAGGACCAGACTCTAGAATGACTAACCCCGTCTCTCAACAAGACATGATAAAACCGACTGGCCAAGGACCAAATGATAAAAGGTGACAAAAGAGACAAGATGGATATTCTTATGGAAACGGTTCTTCAGTACTTCGAAGGAAAGTACTAAAGATGTCTCGGTAAAAATATCCGGACACATGGATAAGTGGGTAAAGTAGACAAAAATTTATTCTTTTACGAAACAGCCATTTGTACTTCCCAAAAGTTTTAAGATTGACTAGGCAAAGATAGCCGGAAATAAGGACAACACGGAAAAAATCAAAAATAAATAAATAAAATGAATATTTTGGGAAAAAAGCTCCGCGATGCTTCCAAGGCAGGCTGTCTAGGCAAAACGGCGGGATACGAGGGCAAAACAATAAAAGGTGACCAAAAAATAGGAATCTTTTTTTTGGGAGGGGGGGGGGGGGGG
>ML262937.1:0-28097 GCA_005239495.1 Nicotiana undulata
GCAGTTCTCGCTCTTGCGGCCTTTGGATCGCAGGTGCGGACTCGCACTTGCGTGAAATTGGTCACGCCTACGATTAGCCTGGGCCTTGGGGGAGGTCGCTCCTGCGGACTTTTTTCCGCTCCTGCGGAGCCGCGCCAGCGAGAGGAAGGGTCGCCCCTGCGACCTAGGCCGCTCCTGCGATGGATTGGCCGCTGGTGCGAGCCTCGCGCCTGCGGCTGATAGACCGCAGGGGCGGTCACACCAGAAACAGCCCCNCACTCTCGGGACACTCAAAACATCATCCAAACTAGAAATCACTCTCCAAAACCTTCATACTTAAGTTTTAAGAAAATTTCAATGGCTCACCAATACGCCAAACGGGTCTATACTGCTCGGAATGACCCCAAATTTTGCGGACAAGACATAAATGACTATACGGAACTATTTCTAGTTCCGGAATTCCATTCGGACCATGATATCATGAGGTCCAATTCCAGACTGAATTCTAAATCTTATGAAATCCTGAATTCCAATTCAGGTGCCGAAATACTCTCGGGTCATCAGAAACCCGAGGCGAACATACGCTCAAGTCCAAAATCATCATCCGAAGCTGCTGGAGATGTCAGCACTCGATTCCAAGGTCGTTTTCTCAAAATGTTGCTCGGAACTAAAATTAGCCAAATAGGCTAGCCTTCAGGAACCAAGTGTTCCTGAACTGGCCAAACTTCTGAATCTCGAACTACCTGCCCCCACAAATCATAAGGCACGAGTAGCTGCTATGGAAATAGTCATTTATGGGAACGGAGTCGCAACACACAAAATGATCGGCTGGGTCGTTACACTGACAATGGGTTGGAATTTTGCAATTTTGAGTTCGATAATTTCTGCAGCACATAAATCATAGTGAGACACCGCACTTGTGTCGGAACACCAAAATAAAATGATGTTGCATAACGTATGAACATAACGCTTTGTGATATTGCACGATGCTTGCTTTAACACTCATGTGTTAGCAAGGATTTTTGGGCTGAAGCAATCAATACAACTTGTTATTTGGTCAACAGATCTCCATCCACAACTATTGAGTTCAAAACTCTAGGTATGGTTCGGTTCGCCTGTTGATTATTCAAATTTAAGGATATTTGGATGTTATGCTTGTGCTCATGTGAGGGACGGAAAACTTGAGCCGAGGGAAAAGAAGTGCATATTTCTAGAGTATGCAACTTGAGTGAAAGGTTATAGGTTGTGGTGCACATATCAAAAGACTCCATGGATAATTATCAGTAGGGATGCAACATTCAATGAATCTGCCTCAATGTACAGCCAGAGGGAGAAGGCAATAGCAGAAACCGATCGTGGTGTCAGTGATCGCATAGAGCTACAAATTGAATCTCCACTAGCTCAGCCCAGTAGTTCTAAAGTAGAAGAAGTGAAGGAGGTGAGAAATATTGACCAAGATGATGATGTTGATCCACCTGCGCAACAACAACCATATAGCATTGGAACATGCAGAGAGAAGAGAGTGATCAATCCACCACAAAGGTTTGCAAACGTAGCTGATGCTAATTTTTCCTAGATATGAAAATTTTGTGGAGATTTCTTTGACAGTTGTAGAGACCATTGATGTGCTTGAGCCTAATAAATATAAAAAAGCTATTTCTAGTCCGGAAGCAGATCAGTGGGTTGGTGCTATGAGTGAAGAGATTGAGTCTCTTCATAAGAATCAGACATGGAAGCTTGTTCCATTGCCAAAGGGACATAAGGTACTAGGCTACAAATGGATTTTCAAAAGAAAAGAGGGCATCCAGGGGTTGAAGCATCAAGGTACAAGGCAAGATTAGTAGCTGAAGGTTGTACACAAAGGGAGGGGTTAGATTATAATGAAGTGTTTTCTCCAGTGGTAAATCATAACTCTATCAGGGTCTTACTGGCTTTGGTGGCTCTTCATGGCTTAGAGCTAGAGCAGTTAGATGTGAAAAACTGCATTCTTGCATGGTGAGTTGGATGAGCAGATTTATGTAAGTCAACCCGAGGGATTCATTACTCAAGATAAGAAAAATCATGTTTTCTTGCTTAAGAAATCTTTATATGGTCTGAAACAGTTGCCTAGGCAGTGGTCTAAAAGATTTGATACATTCATGATTCAAAGTGCATTTTCTCGAAGTGCATATGATAGTTGTGTGTATTGCAACAAGCTTGAAGATGATCTAGTGTATATTTGTTGTTATATGTGGATGACATGATTATTGTTGCTAAAAACATGTCACGTATTACCCGATTGAAGAAGCAACTAGATGAGGAGTTTGAAATGAAGGATTTGGGTGCTACAAAGAAGATATTGGGGATAGAGATTACTCGGGATAGGAGGGTAGGAAAGCTAATGTTGTCCCAACGATCTTATATTGATAAGGTCCTCAAGAGATCTAATATGATAGGTTCTAAATCTGTGTCTATTCCTTTTGCTTCCCATTTCAAGTTGTCTGCAGACATGTCACCAAAAACAGACGAGGAGATGGAGCAGATGTCTAGTGTTCCATATTCGAGTGTTGTAGATAGCATTATGTATCCTATAGTTAGCACTCGCTGACATTTCACATGTTTTTAGTGTTGTGAGCAGATACATGGCGTGTCCTGGTAAAGAACATTGGCATGCAGTGAAGTGGATCTTAAGATACTTGAAGGGTACTGCAGATGTGCATGACTTTTTACAAAAACAAGTTGCGTGAATCCTTAGTTGCATATGTCAATTTGGATTATGCAGGGGACTCAAATAAGAGAAGATCTCTGACATGTTATGTTTTTACTCTTTTTGGTAGTGGCATTAATTGGAAGGCGACTTTGCAATCTGCCGTTGCTTTGTCTATCACAGAAGCTGAGTATATGGCAATTACAGAAGCAGTGAAAGAGGCTATTTGGCTACAAGGCTTGGTAAGTGATCTTGGACTACCTCAGAAGAAGACACCGGTATTTTGTGATAGTCAGAGTGTTTCATGAGCGGACGAAGCATATTAACGTCAAACATCACTTTACTCGAGACATCATGTCAAAAGGGGTTGTTAGTGTGGAGAACGTGTCTACGCATGATAATCCAGTTGATATGATGACTAAGGCAGTCCCGACCTACATGTTTAGGAATTTCCTAGACTTGATTGGTGTGTGCAATACTCAATAGAGCCCTCGTGAGGGTCGAGGGCAAGGTAGAGAGACGTTGTTCCTGTTAATGAAGAAAATTCAAGCCAAGGGGAGGATTTGTTATTTTGTGGATTGAATTATTTTCTTGTATTTTTAGGAAACTCATAAAAAACTCATTGTTCTAATAGTTTGGGGAAACGAAAATTTATTGTCTTTGTCAAATTAGGAAACCTTTCTCTTATAGGTTTGAGACTATTTGGGATCTATATATAGAGGTTGTATTGGGATTCTATAGATTGTATGGTGCTTTTCTTTTCATTCATACTGGAAGACTCTCTCTGCTTCTGCCCCGAAGATTAGGCTTAGCCGAACCTCGTTAAGTCTTTGTGTTGATTTTTCTTCTCTATTTGCTTTATGTATGATTATGTGCTAATTAACACACGATCTTTTGTCACAATCTGCATATACCTCGATTAATTCATTCGTCAACTTGTTATAATTCACAAGTGCGGACTCGAGTAAATCTAACCACAATGTTAAAGCAGAGAGAATCAAACTAAATGATGTTACTTATTACTGAGTTTCAAACTTGAGATCTACACGTCGTCATTCAAACATTTTAGGGCGCAACTCGCTAGCTTAACTTTGTCTTGTTGGCAAGTTATACAATTCCTAAAAAGTAACTAAAAAGGGACGAAAGAAACAAAATGTAACTCTCAACCATATATATACACGCCTCCCACAAAGTTACTTGCAGAGTTATTGAGTCAGTTTGTAAACACCAAAAAATCAAAGAGATTTAGGGTGTGTTTGGTATAGCGGAAAATGTTTGTAGTAATCTTACTCATTTTCGGTGTTTGGTACGCAAATTAAGGAAAGTAAATTCTCATTACTCATAAATGATAATTTAGATACAATAAACTTGTACCCATAAACTTCTGATCCAACAACCTTTCGAACCCACAAATTTCATAAACTTATGAACCGCTAAACTTTCGAACCTGTAAATTCTATAATTTTTAAACCCGCAAACTTCCAAACACATAAACCGCCGAACTCATAACTTTGGAACTCATAAAATTTTGAACCTGTAAACTGAAAAATAAAAACACCAAAACTGAAAATATAAAAAAATAAATATTTTTTCTGTGGGCGGGGGGGGGGGGGGAGGGATGGGTGGCGCAGAAAAACAAAAAAAATAAAAATTCAAAAATACAAAAAGAGTGTAAAAAAAATTTTGCGGAGGGGGGGGGGAGGTTGGGGGTTAGATGTGAGGGTAGGTGGAGTTTTTGGAAAATGTTTTACTAACTTTTTCTAGGGAAGTCATTTCCTCTCATTTCAAAATAATGTAATATTTAGAAAACTTTTTTCCAAACTTTTTTATGCAACCAAACAGAGAAAAATGACAACATTTTCCGGAAAATATTTTCCATCTTACCAAACACACACTTAAATGAATGTGATACTATACACTTTTTGGTTGAGACAACTTAACCGTTTTTATTCGGCCTGAACTGCTGGGAAGGTGATTTTTAGGTTTTTTCCCCCTTTATCGTATCAACTTCAGATAGTATTTAATACTTACAGGTAGTAGAACTCTAGTGTTTAGCCAAAGAATTAGATTCTCAGTCAAAGCGTATTTTTAGAAGTACTCGGGTTACTGATAATCAAGAAATTCAATATTCTCTCAGAAATAAGAAAGAAAATAAGAATAAGATATGACAAAGTAATCAGTAGAAAGCACAAGAAAATAAGTATATTCCAATAATAATCAGAACGTGTCTGTACATATAACATTTCTTTCCCTTATATAGGGACCTTCAAGTACAACGTATATTTCCTTTAATGATTGAGCTATAATGAGCATCAATAACATTAATGAAATGATAATCATAACTGTTTCGTGAAGATTTTGTAATGTTTGTGCTCATTAATTGAAGATCTATGAATCTGCCCCTTTCCTTGCCTCGGTTCATTCCACCGACGCCTCTTCAAATCATTAAAGGGGCTCGAACATCCGTTTCTTATCATGTCGTGAGTGATTTGTTCGTATCTATTAAGACTCGTATCTCTTTCAATGTACCTCTCCAGCTACCGATTTTCTAGTGATCCACGTGTCTTGCCATGTCAACCACACAATTAATTCTACGTGTAATATTTATTTTTTACCAATACAGATAGTCCCCCCACTTACCAATTATTCAGCAATTGAATAATTGGGAAGTGGATCTCATTTAAGGCGGGAACTTTTTGCCGTCGTTTCATTCGTACCATATTATCTTCTTCTGAACCAATATGTGGTATGTCCCTTCCATTTAATGCATGTGACACGTGGCAGTCTTCGATTGGCTCTACAACTCTTCAACGGGGTTTAGGGCTATTTTGCGGCTGCATCAGTCACGAAGTGACAGTTTTCATAAGGATGTTCCCATCATTACTTGCTCTATTTGACGGTTGCTTCTGCATATAAATACATCATTTACCATTGCTTCTACGAATAAATTTCTTCTTTATTCACAATTTACTCGTATTACTTCACCATACAACTATGTCTTTTTCAAATCCTGACCCCCGGAAAGTTGTTATTGTAGATGAACTTCCCTCTTCTTCTGCTCCTATCAGGAGTAGGAGAGGTGGTAGGTTACGTAGCTTAGGGTCAGTATATGTTCGTGGATCTTCTCTCAACCCCGACACTCCTCCTCCATCATCTTCTACAACTAGGGCTTCATCTTAACATA
The DNA here is from genome assembly GCA_005239495.1 of Nicotiana undulata. Classification (NCBI taxonomy): domain Eukaryota; kingdom Viridiplantae; phylum Streptophyta; class Magnoliopsida; order Solanales; family Solanaceae; genus Nicotiana; species Nicotiana undulata. The sequence continues at coordinate 5,850 of ML262937.1, forward strand.
GATCATCCACCAAAAGTAGGGATTCTAGTGAACCACTTTGTGAGCCTACTGTAGACGATATTATCCCCGCCGAACTTTCCTTTGTCACTGATAGCGAGTCAATTAAAAATCAGGTTACTTACATGACTTCTCACGATCGTGCTGATGTTTATCCTTCCCAGATCACCGGCGGTTTAGTTTTTCTTGTGCGTAGAGATTGTTATTGGAAATTTAACTTCCCGATTCTACTTCCCAATGAGAATCAAAGGATCACTTCCTTTAAAGCTGGTTTTTCTTTCGTGTACACATATCCCTTCACATTAAGTTTTAGGCCACCTATTGATCCAGCCATTATTAAGTTTTTTCGTTTCTTTTATGTGTGTTTAGGACAAACTGGTCCTATTATATGGAGGGTTGTGGCATGCCTTAGATATTTAGCAAATCTGGCTTCTTTTCCCTTCACCTTCTACCATCTGATCCATCTTTACTCTCCCAAATTATTCCGTCATGGGATTTTTACTCTTCTGGCGAGGAGTAAGAGAGTTTTGGTCAGTCCTGAAGACGACAAAGATTGTGGATGGTATGCTCGATTTGTTGTTGCTCCTACTAGTGGATTAGTAGGTGAATAGAACATGTCCTTCCTTGAGAAATGGAACTTTGCACGTAAGTTTCCCATTTATTTCTCTTCTTTTTATGAAGAATATGAGTTCTCGTAACTGGTTTACTTTTCCTTTTCAGCAACCATGGGAACCGTTGAGGAGATTTCTGGTTTTCGTGGTTGGGTACAAAAATTGTTAACAATTTCCCTAATGGAGGAAAGGTCTTGGAAATACCTTTCAAACAGATTTGGATGGAAAGTGAAAACTCACGGTAGTTTTCTCTTTCACTTTCTTCCTTTCCTCTGTATTTACTTTGGAACTTATTGACCCATTTCTTTATTAGGGTTTCCCGTTCGAGGTGTTAGTGCTGCTTCAATCACTGCTTCAAGGCTCTCCCTATCAAAGGCTCAAGAGATAATCTTAGGTTCTTCATCAAAAAGAAAAGCTGATAGGCTACAGAACTCCGAGGATGAAGAAGAACAAGATGAAGGCTCGTTGGTTCGTAAGCCACGAGCTAGGAGACGGGTTGTTTCTGATGACGAAACTACTCCCCATCCTCGTTCTATTCCCGTGTCTGATCCTGAAATTGCCACCTTAGTAAATTCTGATGAAGATACGGTTGTTGCAACCCATGACTCTACTAAACAACTTTTTTCTCGAGGGTTTGATGAAGAAAGCTTTGACTTTATTTCTGAGGAAATGCCTCTTGCCTCTTTTCCCGTGTCTGCTCCAATTGAATCTCAGTAATCTGTAGCCCGTGGCTATTTTGACTTCCTCAATTGATCCCACTACTATACCTTCACATGTTGAAGTTGGTGCCTCTAGTATTAGTAAGGAAATGAAACAAGTTACCATTGAAATTCCTGCCGATGGTAATCTTTTGAAGAAATCAGGCAAAGCTGACGTATGGCTAAAACCTTTGATTGGACCAGTTGAGAAGTCAAAACTGGAAAGTCACAGCTCTCTAACATGGATGAACGATATTGTGCATTCATCCTTGAAGGTATAAACCGTGTCTTTTTGTGTTTTTCGTGATTTTTCCTTTACTGGTATCACATTCCCGTTTTCATTGTGTAGATCAATCTCATCGGTACGGAGATGATGAAAAGGATTGTCCACATGGAGCAGTTGATGAATGATTACCACACTGAGGCAGACAATTGGAAAGAGCAGTTCGAGGGTCTTCAACTTGAGATGGAGGTTTTAGAAGAAGAAAAGTGTACCTTGGAGCAGCAAGTAAAGGTTATGGCAGCGGAGTTGGCGATTGAAAAAGCCTCATCGAACCAGGCGGGCAAAGATAAGAATATCCTTGAGTCTTCATTTGCTGAGCAACTTTCCAAGGCTTTTGAAGAGATTAGGAGCTTAAAGGATTTACTGAACCAAAAGGAAACTTACTCTGGGGAGCTTGTTCAAATGCTCACACAGACTCAGGAAGATCTTCGTGTCACCTTAGGCAAGGTTAAATTTTTGGAGAAATCTCTTGCCTCCTCCAGGCTTCTTACGATGCTGCCTTGAACGAGAAGGCTTCTTACGATGCTTCCTTGAACGAGAAATCTCATCTCCTAAGTTTTTGTTAAACTTCTGTGATATTTTATTTCGAGTTTCTGTATTACACTTTTATTATGCATTGAAAAATGCTTCAGTACTTCGTGTCTTTTTAAAACAAGCACGATTTATAAAAGAGGGTCCTTTTATGAATGACATTTAATGAAGAAAATGTCATGCCCCAACCTCAGGGGGCGCGACCGGCGCTCAACCGAGTGAACCCAGTCGAGCAAGCCTACTAGACATTTCCTACCCGACCCATTCAAGATCCAAAAAGAGGACACGTTACCCTTTACCAAATAGGGAAGGGATCAGATATACATGCATAAACGTTGCTAGGCCATTTTCATCATATACATTATGCCATAGTTAAGTTTCCAAAAGTACGTACAATTTACAATTTAGTGGGAAAAGAGTTTCAAAATACAACTTAATCCAATGACCACTCCTATACCCATACATGACCCACATAAACGTCTACTGAGCCTCTAATGATACAAAAGACAATCATGCCAATGCCGGCTACAAGGCCCCGTCTATACCTCAAAATGTGGTAATTTATACAAAAGAAGAACTACATGACCCTACGAAGAAATGGGGCTCACCAAGACTGCTGTAAGGAGAAAGGGGGAGAGCACCACTATCTGCGATCAACGCTATCTGCGATGGAACCACCTACATCCATTCAAAGATGTAGTGCCCTCGGCAAAAGGGACGTTAGTACCATCGAATAATACTAGTATGTAAAGGAAAACACCAATCTTAGTAGAATGAACAATGATGTCACGACCCAAATTCCCAACCCACGGGATCGTGATGGCGCCTAACACCACACTTGCTAGGCAAGCCATGTTAGAACTCAATTAACCTTTTCATTTGAATATTTACTTAAACATGAATAGAAAATTTAAAAACAAATGATGAACCTAACATTTCCCAATAACTGATGTCATAAATAATATTCAGAATAATAAACGAACCACGAGCTAATAATAATAACTATGAAACCACCCAGGGCCTGGTGTCACAATTTCACGAACTACTATAGAGTACTACAAATAAATGGGCTGAAAGAAAAATGTATTTCTGTTTTTGAATGAACTAAAAATAGTATCTATGTAAAAATAGGAGAAGACTCCAGGAATCTGCAGATGCCAGCAGATCTACCTCGTGTCTCCGTGATAAAGCTACTCGACTATGCTCAAAGGATCAGCTTTGACCAGTGCCTGGATCTACACAAAAGAGTGCAGAGTGTAGTATCAGTACAACCGACCCGATGTACTGAGTAAGTGTCTAGCCTAACCTCGACGAAGTAGTGACGAGGCTACGGCGAGGCGTTTATAACATAACCTGTGCATATAGTAACATAAAGTAGGAAAATACTTCTAAACTACACAAAATAATAAACTTAAGCAATAAATAAAATAAACTCAGTCACCTTTTCCAAGTCTCAGCTATAACAAATCCTCATATAAGTTTCTTTATTTCCAAATCTCACTTTTTAAAATAACCGTAGGTGCCAAATATGAGATAAACAATAGAGTAAAATAGAAAGATTTATGTTCCTTGTGTTTAAAATCAGTATATCATAAATATTCTCCCTTATTACTCCTTGTTGCGACGCGCAACCCGCTCCCACTATCCTTCCTTATTACTCCTCCCTATATATTTATCACCCTTATTTCTCCTGTTGCGGCGTGCAACCCGATCCCACCTGTCCACCCTTATCACTCCTTGTTGCGGCGTGTAACCCGCTCCCACTAGACAATTTCTTAACTTTATTCATAAAGATTTCACAATTCAAGCCACTGCCTTTCATAATAATAATTGTTTCAACAAGTGTAATCAGAAAGTCGTACTACTCATAAAACTCATCAATGATCATTTCACAATGAAACCAACAGGAATTTTTAGATTTCGTAGAACACTGTCGACCAGCTCAACTGTAACGACTCGACATGTCGTTTTGCATATTTGGACCCCGTTCCCCTAAATAAGACTTCCCGTAGAGGCAATCAGTGATTCATGACTCGCGGGGACGGGTAGTTCGGGATTCAGAAGTATTTAGGGTGCTATAGGAACACTTGGTTCCTTAAGGTTGGCTTTTTAGGCCAAGTTTGACTTTGGTCAACATTTTTATTAAACGACTTCGGAATCGAGTTTCGATGATTCCAGTAGCTTTGTATGATGATTTCGGACTTGTGCGCATGTTCGGAATGGGTTTTGGATGACCCGGGAGCATTTCGACGCCAAATAGTGAAAAATGAGTTTCCTTAAGTTTTGGACTTGCTTGCAAAATTTGGTGTCATTCCGAGTAGTATAGGTCGGTTCGGCGCATTGAAATCGAATTCAAGAACTTGAAATTTCTTAAGTTTTATTCTGGGGGTTTTGAGGAGTGATTTTGAGTTTTAGCGTTGTTTTGGGTGTTCCGAAGGCTCGAGCGAGTTCGTAATATGATTTAGGACTTGTTGGTATAATTACACGGGGGCTCGGGTGGGCCCAGGTGCCTCTCGAACACCAAACGGGGCCAAAAACCAGTAGCTTTAGCTGCTGGTGCACCAAGTCTGGTGTGACCGCAGGTGCGGTTGCCCAGATCGCAGGTGTGAGACCGCCCATGCGGTCAAGGCCTCGCAGGTGCGGCCCCAGGGGAGATGGTCCAAAACCGCAGGTGCGAAAATCCCTCCGCAGGTGCGATCCCCGTCCCCTTTGCCAACTTCCGCAGGTGCGAAATCCCTGTAGGACAGGCAGCGCACTTTCTTTAAAACTCGGAATTCTTTCATTCTTTTCATTTTAAAACCTCCATTTGAGAGCTTGGGAGCTTGAAGAACCCATCCCACGACCTAGCTACTGTCAAGGTAAGTTAATTCTACACTAAACCTAGTTTGATACCTGAATTATTGATGGAAGTAACTACTAAATCATTGAAAAATCAAGAATTGGGTAGTAATTTAGGGTTGTTGGGAAATTGGTGAACTACCCATTTGATGCTATGAATTCCAGTAGAAACTACATATTAATGATCCTTAGGTTATGGGTGAGCGATTCCTTCGAGAATTTTCAGAATTCGAGCATGTGGGACCGGGGGTGTATTTTGAGATTTCTTCAAGAATGATGACTTAGCTAAATAAGTAGGGGAATTTCCATACATTGAGCATGAATTGACGTATCTATATATCTTTTGGCTAGTTTTGAGTCCTCGGGTGTAGAGTTTGGAGTTTCGGGCGCGTTCTTGGTCCGAGAAGTAGGTTCAACACGAGGTGAGTCTCCTTTCCAACCTTGTAAGAGGGAATTGTCCCCATAGGTTATCATAAATGATTGAAATGTCCTTACTTGCGAGGGCTACGCACGCACGAAGTGACGAGAGTCCGTGCGTAGCTACTACTATGTATTGTCGGGTAGTTTAGGACTCACAAGCATGCTCTTTGTGCCTTGCATGTACTCCTAACTGTATCTTGAGTTGTGTATTTTCCTTGAACTAGTTAAATTCAAGTTATTGTGGTCTAAATTCTTATTCTCCAAGTATATTGTTTATTGAACTTCTGAATATCCTGATAATTCTGTGTATGTATATGAGCACTCGCGTCGCATGTATGATTCGTGAGCGGGGTAGCCTTATAACTATGTCAACTGCGTCGCATGATCGATTCGCGAGCGGAGTAATAGATGCATCTATAGTTCGAGTCGTTTGACCCTCGACAGTGCACATTTATTTTTGCGTCGCTTCGGCCGTACGCCTCGGCGTACTATATGCTATGTATTTGATTGAGAGTCTTATTATTGTTATTAAATGAATTGTTTTATGTGGAAGGGGGCCTGGGACTTTTATCACAGTTGTTACTTGACACTTGCGGGTAGATTATAAAGTACATACTTGATGCTCCTTGCCTACTTGATTCTCCATGACTATTAAATTCTGACTAGACCTAATTTAATTATACTATTGCTATTGACCTTAGTGAGTAATACGTCTACCTCTCGTCACTACTTCTTCGAGTTCAGACGGGATACTCACTGGGTACATATTTCTTTTTATATGTACTCATGCTACGCTTCTGTACTTAATTGTATAGGTTCTGAGGCTGGTCCATCCGGTTATCATACCGGAGCGAGATCGTGAGGGTACCTTCTGGATTAGACTACACGGTGAGCTGCTCTTCCTGGAGTTCCTTGGCAACACTGTGGAGTTTCTATTATTTTTTGGATACTTCTTTGTACCCCTTTCAGACAGTTGTATATTTATTTTTGTCTACTTTGTATATTCCACTAGTTGCCTGTGGACTTGTGACACTGGGTCTTGGCACATGTAGTTGGTTGCTAATATTTTGCTATACTACATATGTTGGCAAACGATCTTTTGAGTTCATTTTATCAAGTTACATCACTTGACTGTTTTCTTTACTGATTTCTTAACTAAAAAAAATTTGGCAAGCAATTAAATATCCAACTAAGTAAAGTAACCTCGTTAGTAAGCTAGTGTTGGCTTGCCTAACGCCGGTGTTGGGCGCCATCACGACCTGAGTTGGAATTTGGGTCGTGACAACATGGTATCAGAGCTCTAGGTTCACGTAGGTCTCACAAGTCACAAGCAAACCTAGTAGAGTCTTGTGGATCGATACGGAGACGTCTGTATTTATCTTCGAGAGGCTATAGGGTGTTAAGAAACCTCTCTTTATTCTTATTCTATCGTGCAGTCGATGGTCCTACTAAATCTCATTCTTCTATTCTCTCACAGATGGTGAGGACTCGTGCAGCTGGTATTCCAGACCCGGGAGATGCCGCTACCCCCGCTGTCTGAGGTCGTGGCAAAGGCCGGGGGAGGGCACCGGCCTGAGGTAGGGGACGAGGGCGTCCCAGAGTGGCTCCATTAGCACCCCCAGAGGACCCTATCATAGTGAGGCAGGACGAGGTGCCCTCAGCAGATCCTACCCCAGCAGATTTCATGACTACACTAGGCTTTCAGGAGGCCATGGGCCGTATGATGCGGTTCATGGACACTATGACTCAGGCTGGATTGTTTCCAGCGGATCTTGCCATGTCTCAGGCGGGAGGGGGAGTTCAGACCCCTACTGCCCAGGCCTCAGGTCATGCAACGACAGTATATCAGACTCCGGGTACTTTTCCCGTGGGTGGAGCACAACCAGCAGTAGTAGCACCAGAGCTCAGACCAGCTGCAGATGGCGATCCGTAGAAGTTACTTGATATATGGACTCGATTTCACCCTCCTGTCTTCGGAGGTGAGAGAGGAGAGGATGCTCAGGACTTTATTGATAGGTGTAGGGACAGACTGCACAACATGAGGATTTGGAGTCCCATGGAGTTGAATTCACTACCTTTCAGCTAGAGGGCAGGGCTCGCAGATGGTGGCGGTCATTTATCCTTGGTAGACCAGCAGGTTCTCCTCCACTCACATGTGAGCAGTTCACTCAGCTATTCTTGGACAGGTATTCACCCTCTGAGAGGAAAGAGCTGCGGTATCAGTTTGAGCAGTTGGAGCAGGGGAAGATGTCAGTGACAGACTACGAGGCCAGGTTTTCAGAGTTATCCCGTCATGCCCTTATGATTCTTCCTACGGATGCGGAGAGAGTGCGTAGATTTGTAGCTGGATTGCACTCAAGTGTTAGGGCCAACATGGCCCGAGAGGTGGAGATGGGTACTCCCTATCAACTTGTGGTCGAGATAGCTTGCCAGATTGAGGGTTACCGATCGAGGGGCAGAGAGCAGGGTCACCAGGACAAGAGAGCCAGATTCTCTGGAGATTTCAGAGGTGCCCCAGCTAGGGGTAGAGGTCAGTTTGGTAGAGGCCAGCCCAGTAGGCCTCCATATTCAGCTCCTCCACCACTACCCCATGGTGCTCCAGTGATACCATGTTTCAGCGGCATGCCAGAGAGTTCTTACCACCCACCAGCCATTCAGGGTTCCTCCGGCGGGTATTCAGGTCATCAGGGGTCTCCTAGCCCTTACTTTAGAGCCATACCAGAGAGTTCATATCGTCCCCCAGCTGTTCAGGGTTCTTCTTCAGGGCAGCAGGCCATGCCTTCAGTGAGATGTTATGAGTGTGGGGATTCAGGCCATATGAGGAGGACTTGTCCCCGGCTTTGGGGCAAGGCTATTCAGCAGAGTTACTAGCCCGCATTCTCAGCATCAGCGCCCCCATCCACCTAGAGGTGGAGGACAGGGTGGTAGAGGTCGTTCCAGAGATGGAGGCCAGGCAGGGGGAGCTCAGCTAGCTCCTATACAGTTCAGCGGAGGTGAGACTTCAGGTACTCCAGCCAGATTCTATGCTATTCCGGCCCGAGCAGATGCAGTGGCCTCAGTTGCCGTGATCACATGTATTATTTCAGTGTGTGGTAGAGAGGCATCAATGCTATTTGACCCTAGATCTACTTATTCATATGTGTCAGCTTTATTTTCTTGTTTCCTGGATGTTTCTCGTGAGTCTCTTCGGTTCTCCGATATATGTATCCACTCTCGTGGGTGATTGTGTAGTGGTAGACCGGATTTATCGGTCTTGTGTGATTACATTCTGTGGGTTCGAGACTCGAGCGGACCTCCTATTGCTCGATATGGTTGATTTTGAGATTATCCTGGGCATGGATTGGCTATCTCCTCATCATTCCATCTTGGATTGCCATGCCAAGACGGTTACTTTGGCCATGCCTGAGCAACCTAGGCTGGAGTGGAGAGGTTCCTCAGTTAGTGCAGCCAGTAGGGTTATTTCCTTCCTGAAGGCTCAACATATGGTCGAGATAGGTTGTTTGGCGTATCCTGCTTATGTGCGGGACACCATCGCCGAGTCTCCAACAACTCATTCAGTTCTAGTTGTTCGGGAGTTTGCTTATGTATTCCCTTTAGATCTTCCAGGCATGCCTCCGGATCGTGATATTGATTTCTGCATTGACTTAGCTCCAGATACTCAGCCTATTCCATTCCCCCATAGCGTATGGCTCCTAAGGAGTTGAAAGAGTTGAAGGAGCAGCTAGAGGAGTTGTTGGCTAAGGGGTTTATCAGACCGAGTGTATCGCCGTGGGGTGCTCCAGTTTTATTTGTGAAGAAGAATGATGGGTCTATGCGGATGTGTATTGATTACCGCCAGTTGAACAGGGTTACCATCAAGAACAAGTATCCATTGCCGCGCATTGATGATTTGTTTGACCAATTGCAGGGTGCAAGGGTGTTTTCTAAGATCGACTTGAGATTTGGTTATCATCAGTTGAAGATTCGGGCCTCCGATGTTCCGAAGACAGCTTTTCATACGAGATATGGATACTATGAGTTCCTGGTGATGTCCTTTGGCTTGACTAATGCCCCAGCGACATTCATGGATTTGATGAACAGGGTGTTCCGACCGTATATTGATTCCTTTGTCATCGTCTTCATTGACGACATTTTAATTTACTCACATAGCTTGGGAGAGCACGAGCAGCATTTGAGAGTTGTGCTCCAGACTCTGCGAGGATAGAAGCTATATGCTAAGTTCTCCAAGTGTGAGTTTTGGTTGGATTCCGTGGCATTCTTGGGTCACGTAGTATCCGGGGAAGGTATCAAGGTTGATCCTAAGAAGATTGAGGCAGTTCAGAGTTGGCCACGTCCTACTACAGCTACAAAGATCAGGAGTTTCTTGGGTCTAGCAGGCTACTATCGGCGATTTGCGGAGGGCTTTTCATCCATTGCAGCCCCACTAACTAGATTGAATCAGAAGAATGCTCCATTCCGGTGGACCGGCGAGTATGAGGCGAGCTTTCAGAAGCTCAAGACAACATTGACCTCAGCACCAGTTCTAGTATTGCCTTCCGGTTCTGGGATGTATATATTGTATTGTGACGCTTCACGCATCTGCTTGGGGTGTGTGTTGATGCAGGAAGGGAGAGTTATTGCTTATGATTCGCTCCAGCTGAAGATTCATGAGAAGAATTATCTGGTGCACGATTTGGAGTTGGCGGCGATTGTTCATGCTCTTAAGATTTGGAAGCATTACTTGTATGGGGTGTCTTGTGAGGTATATACAGACCACCGCAGCTTGCAGCACTTGTTCAAGCGGATGGATCTTAATTTGAGACAGCGCAGATGGCTTGAGCTGCTGAAGGATTACGACATCACCATTCTTTATCACTCGGGCAAGGCGAATTTGGTAGCAGATGCTTTGAGTAGGAAGGCAGAGAGTATGGGTAGCTTGGCTTACATTGCAGCGGAGGAGAGACCTCTAGCCTTGGACATTCAGTCCTTGGCTAACCGCTTGGGGAGATTAGATCTTTCAGAGCCTCGTCGAGTTCTAGCACATGTGGTTGCTCAGTCTTCATTATTGGGAGTGATTAGAGCTCGACAGTATGATGATCCACGCTTGGCAGAGCTACGAGAGACAGTGGTTCAGGGTGGTGCCAAGGAGGTTACTATTGGGGAGGATGGTGTTCTGAGACTTCAGGAACGTTTGTGTGTTCCTAATGTTGCTGGCTTGAGGCAGAGGATTCTAGAGGAGGCACACAGTTCGCGGTATTCTGTTCATATTGGTGCTACGAAGATGTATTGTGATCTGAAGCAGCATTTCTTGTGGAGGCGGATGAAGAAACACATTGTGGGGTATGTGTCTAGGTGTCTTAACTTCCAGCAGGTTAAGTATGAGAACTAGAGGCCAGGAGGCCTACTTCAGCAGATGCCCATTCCTGAGTGGAAGTGGGAGCGCATCACTATGGACTTCGTGGTTGGGTTGCCTCGGACTTTGCGGAAGGTTGACGCAGTTTGGGTCATTGTGGATAGATTGACCAAATCGGCGCATTTCATTCCTGTGGATACTACTTATACTTCTGAGAGGCTAGCCCAGATTTTCATTCGAGAGGTAGTCCGGTTGCATGGTGTGCCGGTATCCATTATATCAGATTGAGGTCCTCAGTTCACCTCGCACTTCTGGAGAGCATTGCACAGAGGGATGGGTACTCAGATAGACCTCAGCACAGCATTTCATCTGCAGACTGACGGTCAGTCGGAGCGCACAATTCAGATATTGGAGGACATGCTCAGAGCATGTGTGATTGACTTTGGGGGTCAGTGGGACCAGTTCTTGCGTTTGGCCGAGTTTGCTTACAATAATAGTTATCAGTCCAGCATTGAGATGGCTCAATTTGAGGCTCCATATGGTCGGCGATGTTGCTCTCCTATCGGGTGGTTTGAGCCTAGCGAGGCTAAGTTATATGGCACAGACCTGGTGAGATATGCCTTGGAGAAGGTGAAGTTAATTCAGGAAAGGCTCCGCACCACACAGTCCAGACAGAAGAGTTACGCAGATCAGACGGCACGTGATGTATCATTTATGGAAGGAGAGAAGGTTCTTCTGAAGGTGTCGCCGATGAAGGGCGTTATGAGATTCGGGAAGAAGGGCAAGCTGAGCCCGAGGTTTATAGGACCTTTTGAGGTATTGAGGCAAGTTGGGGAGGTTGCTTATGAGCTTGCCTTACCTCCCATCTTATCAGGAGTCCATCCGGTCTTTCATGTATCCATGCTCCGGAGATAGCACGCCGACTTCTCTCACGTGGTTGATTTCAGCACTATTCAGTTGGATGAGAAATTGGGCTACGAGGAGGAGCCAGTTCCTATTATTGATAGACAGGACCGCCAGCTGAGATCTAAGAGAGTTTCTACTGTGAAGGTCCAGTGGCATGGCTAACCAGTCGAGGAGGTGACCTGGGAGTCCGAGGAGGACATGCGGAGCAGATATCCACACTTATTCAGCACTTCAGGTATGATTCTAGACCCGTTCGAGGACGAACGTTTGTTTAAGAGGTAGAGAATGTAACGACCCGACAGGTCGTTTTGCGTATTCGGACCTCATTCCCCTAAATAAGACTTCCTTTAGCGACAATCAGTGATTCATGACTCGCGGGGACGGGTATTTCAGGATTCGGAAGTATTTAGGGTGCTATAGGAACATTTGGTTCCTTAAGGTTGGCTTTTTAGGCCAAATTTGACTTCGGTCAACATTTTTAGTAAATGACTTCGGAATCGAGTTTCGACGATTCCAGTAGCTTCGTATGATGATTTCGGACTTGTGCGCATGTTCGGAATGGGTTTTGGATGACCCGGGAGCGTTTCAACGCCAAATAGCGAAAATAGAGTTTCCTTAAGTTCATAAGTTTGTTTGGAACGTGTTTTTGTGTTATCAAAGTCCGAACGGAATTCCAAGACCGGGAACAGTTCCGTTATGTCATTTATGACTTGCTTGCAAAATTTGGTGTCATTCCGAGTAGTATAGGTCGGTACGGCGCATTGAAACCAAATTCAAGAACTAGAAATTTCTTAAGTTTGATTCTAGGGGTTTTGAGGAGTGATTTTGAGTTTTAGCATTGTTTTGGGTGATCCGAAGGCTCGATCGAGTTCGTAATATGATTTAGTACTTGTTGGTATAATTACACGGGGGCTCGGGTGGGCCCAGGTGCCTCTCGAACACCAAACGGGGCCAAAAACCAGTAGCTTCAGCTACTGGTGCACCAAGTCTGGTGTGACCGCAGGTGCGGTTGCCCAGATCGCAGGTGTGAGACCGCCCCTACGGTCAAGGCCTCGCAGGTGCGGCCCCAAGGGAGATGGTCCAAAACCGCAGGTGCGGACCCTTCTCCGCAGGAGCGGGTCCGCTGGTGCAAAAATCCCTCCGCATGTGCGATCCCCGTCCCCTTTGCCAACTTCCGCAGGTGCGGTCCTAGAGCCGCAGGTGCGAAATCCCTGTAGGCCAGGCAGCGCACTTTCTTTAAAACTCGGGATTCTTTCATTCTTTTCATTTTAACACCTCCATTTGAGAGCTTGGGAGCTTGAAGAACCCATCCCACGACCTAGCTACTGTCAAGGTAAGTTAATTCTACACTAAACCTAGTTTAATACCTGAATTATTGATGGAAGTAACTACCAAATCATTGAAAAATCAAGAATTGGGTAGTAATTTAGGGTTCTTGGGAAATTTGGGAAATACCCATTTGATTCTATGAATTCTAGTAGAAACTACATATTAATGATCCTTAGGTTATGGGTGAGCGATTCCTTCGAGAATTTTCGGAATCCGAGCATGTGGGCCCGGGGGTGTATTTTGGGATTTCTTCAAGAATGATGACTTAGCTAAATAAGTAGGGGAATTTTGTGCCTTGCATGTACTCCTAACTGTATCTTGAGTTGTGTATTTTCCTTGAACTAGCATGAGAATATTAGTGAGCTACATTCAAGTTACTGTGGTCTAAATTCTTGTTCTCCAAGTATATTGTTTATTGAACTTCTGAATATCCTGATAATTTTGTGTATGTATATGAGCACTCGCGTCGCATGTATGATTCGTGAGCGGGGTAGCCTTATAACTATGTCAACCGCGTCGCATGATCGATTTGCGAGCGGAGTAATAGATGCATCTATGGTTTGAGCCGTTCAACCCTTGACAGTGCACATTTATTTTTGCGTCGCTTCGGCCGTACGCCTCGGCGTACTATATGCTATGTATTTGATTGAGAGTCTTATTATTGTTATTAAATGAATTGTTTTATGTGGAAGGGGACCTGGGACTTTTATCACAGTTGTTACTTGACACTTGCGGGTAGATTATAAATTACATACTTGATGCTCCATGCCTACTTGATTCTCCATGACTATTAAATTCTGAATAGACGTAATTTAATTATACTATTACTATTGACCTTAGTGAGTAATACGTCTACCTCTCGTCACTACTTCTTCGAGTTTAGACAGGATACTCACTGGGTACATATTTGTTTATATGTACTCATGCTACACTTTTGTACTTAATTATACCGGTTCTGAGGCTAGTGCATCTGGTTAAAATACCGGAGCGAGATCGTGAGGGTACCTTCTGGATTAGACTACACGGTGAGCTGCTCTTTCTGGCGTTCCTCGGCAGCACTGTGGAGTTTCTATTATTTTTTGGATATTTCTATCTACCCCTTTCAGACAGTTGTATATTTATTTTTGTCTACTTTGTATATTCCACTAGTTGCATGTGGACTTGTGACAGTGGGTCTTGGCACACGTAGTTGGTTGCTAATATTTCGCTATACTACATATGTTGGAAAACGATCTTTTGAGTTCATTTAATCAAGTTACATCACTTGACTATTTTCTTAACAAAAAAAAAATTGGCAAGCAATTAAATATCCAACTAAGTAAAGTAACCTCGTTAGTAAGCTAGTGTTGGCTTGCCTAACTCCGGTGTTGGGTGCCATCACGACCTGAGTTGGAATTTGGGTCGTGACATCAACCTTTCATATATCACACAGAATCCAGGATTTCAACTCATACTTTCGAATTTCATAAAACAATGCTTAACAACAAGTTGATGAAAACAAGTAGACATGGAGGCATAGAAATCATGCAAACAGGTAAATCAAGAATCAAATAATTGGGGATAGGGAAGGGATCATGTTTAACAATTAATTTGGTGGTGCATAGATACTCGTCACCTCACCTATACACCACACACATGCAATTCACATAGTATTTAGGTAGGGGATTCCTATTCCCTCAAGTCAAGGTTAAACCAAACACTTACCTCAATTCAGCAGGCCCTTACTGCTTAATCACAACTTTTCCTTTAGAAATTGCGTTCAATTCACTTCTATCTAATCATAATTGGGTTTAATATCATTAATTATTGTTAAAGGAATTAACTTTATTGAAAAATTATGGGTTTCCTAAGTTTTCCCAAAAATTCCTAATTCTACCATGAAAAATTCTAGATTCTAGGTTAAAATCTTGTAAAATGTAGTTAAGGATTGAAAGAGATGAGTTAGAAATCATTTACCGATGATTTGAGGATGCAAGTATTTTGGAGAAATCGCCTCTTGAGTTCTAGGGTTTTATTATTTTGAAAAGTGGCAAAATAGTTAAAAATCCCGTATTTATACATGCGTCTCAGGCTAGACCACCGCTGTCAGTGGTAAAATTCTGCTGCAGCGGAATCCTGGACCTTACCCCACCGCTGCCAGGGGAAATAGGGGCGCGGCGGCGAAGACTCTGGCTTCATTGACCGTGGTCGGCGGAATTCCAGGCGCTGCGGCAGAATGCAATCCGCGGAATTCTAAACGCTGCCACGCTTTTGGGTTCAGAGAACTGAACCTGCAACTTTTAACCCCAAGTTATTTTTCTAAGTGTCAAAACACCCCGTGGCCTTACTCAAAACTCACCCGAGCCCTCGAGGCTCCAAAACAAACATGCACGCAAGTCCAAAAACATCATGCTAACTTGCTCGTGCGATCAAATCATTGAAATAACATAAAAAATTACAGATTCTCCTCAAGAACACTCAAATTTCACTATTTCTCATCCGGACGTCCAAATCACGTCAAATAAATTCTGATTCTCATCAAATTTCAGAAGTACAACTTTCACATTATAACAAACCTGTACCGGGATCCAAAACCAAAATACGGACCCGATACTAATGAGTTCAAATAATAATCATTTCTTTATTTCCTTTAAAATTTCAGTATTGCAATTTTCATCAAATTGTTTCTCTAAGGCAAGGGACCTCGGAATTCGATTTCGGGCATACGCCCAAGTCCCATATTTTACTGCGGACCTCCCGGGATCGCCGGAACACAGATCCGGGCCCGTTCACTCAAAATTTCTACCAAAGTCAACTAAAACCAAATTTAACTCTAAAATTTACTGTTTTCTTATATTTCCACATAAAAGCTTTCCGGTTTCACGCCCCGACTGCGCACACAATTTGAGGTAATTAAAATTAATCATTTTAAAACTAATAAGCCTAGAATAAATTCTCAATTCATAAAATGACCCTTTGGGTCATCACAATCTCCACCTCTAGAACAAACGTTCGTCCTCGAACGGACATAGAAAATTACCTAAACTGGAAACAAATGGGGATATTTACTCTGCATGTCCGACTTGGACTCCCAAGTAGATGCCTCAATGGGCTGACCTTTCCACTGCACACGCACAGAAAGATAACTCTTTGATCTCAATTGGCGTACCTGCCGGTCTAAAATGGCTACCAACTCCTCCTCATAAGTCAAATCGTTGTCCAATTGGACAGAGCTGAAATCTAACAAGTGGGACGGGCCACCATGATATTTATGGAGCATAGACACGTGAAATACCGGATGAATTGAGGATAACCCTAGAGGCAACGCAAGTCTATAAGCTACCTCCCTCACTCTATCAAGAATCTCAAATGGCCCGATATACCTAGGGCTCAACTTACCCTTCTTCCTAAATCTCATAACACCCTTCATGGGCGACACTCGAAGCAATACTCTCTCTCCAACCATGAATGACACATCACAACCCTTACGATCGGCATAACTCTTTTGCCTAGACTGAGCTGCACGAAGTCTCTCCTGAATAATCTTGACCTTATCTAAGGCCTCTTGAACTAAGTCTATACCTAATAACCGAACTTCTCCCGGCTCAAACCATCCAACTGGTGATCTACACTGTCTACCATATAATGTTTCATAGGGAGCCATATGAATGCTCCATTGGTAGCTATTATTATAGGAAAACTCCGCTAACGACAAGAGTTGATCCCAAGAACCTCCAAAGTCAATAACACAAGCGCGGAGCATATCCTACAAAATCTAAATAGTACGCTCTGACCGCCCGTCTGTCTGAGGTTGAAATGTTGTGCTCAACTCAACTCGGTACCCAATTCACGCTGAACTGCCCTCCAGAAGTGCGAAGTAAACTGCGTACCCCGATTAGTAATAGTAGACACGGTAACACCGTGAAGGCGAACAATCTCTCGTATATATATTTCTGTCGACCGCCCGAAGTATAAGTACTTGCCATTGGAATGAAATGTGCTGATTTAGTCAGCCTATACACAATAACCCAAACCACGTCGAATTTCCTATGAGTTCGTGGGAGTCCAACAACGAAGTCCATAGCGATAAGCTCCCACTTCCACTCAGGAATCTCTATATGCTGAAGTAACCCACCGGGTTTCTGATGTTCATACTTCACTTGCTCACAATTCAAACAACGAGATACATAAGCAACAATATCCTTTTTCATCGTTCTCCACCAATAGTGCTGCTTCAAATCCTGGTACATATTGGATGCACCTGGGTGAATGGAATACTTAGAACTGTGAGCTTCCTCAAGAATCAACTCACGAAGGCCATCAACATTAGGTACACATATATGACCCTGCATCCTCAAAACACCATCATTTCCAACTGTAACCTTCTTGGCACCACCGAGCCAAACTATGTCCCTAAGGACCATCAAATGCGGCTCATCATCCTGCCGATCTGTGATACACTCAATTAAAGAAGACCGAGCAACTGTACAAGCTAGAACACTGCTGGGGGAAATATCCAGCCTCACGAAGTGATTAGCCAAAGTCTTAATGTCTGAAGCCAACGGTCTCTTACCGACTTGATTAAATGCATGGCTGCCCATACTCACTGATTTCCTACTCAATGCATCGACCACCACATTGGCCTTTCCTGGATGATATAATATAGTGACATCATAATCCTTCAATAATTCCAACCATCTTCTCTATCTAAAATTAAGATCCTTTAGCTTGAACAAGTACTGGAGTCTGCGATGGTCTGTGAAATCTTCACACTACACACCATAAAGATAGTGCCTCCAAATCTTTAGTGCATGAACAATAGCTGCCAATTCTAAGTCATGAACATGATAATTATTATCATGGAATTTCAACTGTCGAGATGCATATGCAATCACCCTGCTGTCCTACATCAGTAATGCTCCAAGTCCAACTCTGGAAGCATCACAATAAACCGTGAAGGATCTTGAACCTGATGGTAACACCAACACCAGTGCTGAAGTCAAGGTTGTCTTGAGCTTCTTAAAGCTCGCCTCGCACTCATATGACCATTTAAATGGGGCACCTTTCTAAGTCAATTTAGTCATTGGGGTTGATATGGATGAAAACCACTCCACAAAACGACGGTAGTAGCCCGCCAAACCCAAGAAACTTCTGATTGTCGTGGCTGTACTGGGTCTAGGCCAGTTCTTGACTACCTCTATCTTTTTAGGATCTACTTGAATACCCTCCGCCAATACGATATGACCCAAGAAAGCTACTGCATCTAACCAGAATTCACACTTTGAAAATTTCGCATATGGCTGATTATCCCTCAAAGTCTGGAGCGCTATACAGAGGTGATGTTCATGCTCTTCCCTACTGCAGGAGTATATCAGAATATCATCAATGAACTCAATTACAAAAGAATCCAGGTGTGGCTTGAAAACCCGATTCATCAAGTCCATAAAGGCTGCTGGAGCATTAGTCAACCCAAAGGACATCACCAGAAATTCATAGTGCCCATACCTCGTCCGAAAGGCTATCTTAGGAACATCAAACGCCCTAATCTTCAAATGATGGTAACCAGATCTCAGATAAATTTTCGAAAACACGCTGGCAGCCTAGAGCTGATCAAATAAATCACCAATTCTCGGCAATGGATATTTGTTCTTGATAGTAACTTTATTCAACTGCCGGTAGTCTATATACATTCTCATCGAACCATCTTTTTTCTTCACAAACAAAATCGGTGCGCCCTAAGGCGAGACACTAGGTCTAATAAAACCCTTATCAAGAAAGTCTTGCAATTGCTCCTTCAATTCATTCAATTCTGCTGGGGCCATCCGATATGGAGGAACGGAAATGGGCTGAGTGCCCAGAGCCACATCAATACAAAAATCAATATCCTTGTCGGGTGGCATCCTCGACAGGTCTGCAGGAAACACCTCGGGAAACTCGCGAACAATAGACACTGACTCTATGGAAAAAACTTCAGCCTCAAAATCACGAATAAGAGCTAAATAAGATAAACACCCCTTTTCAACCATGCGACGAGCCTTAGCATTAGAAATCACTTTGCTTTGAGAATGACCAGGAGTTCCTTTCCTTTCTAATCGAGGCAACCTTGGCAAGGCTAAGGTAAATGTCTTGGCGTGACAGTCCAAGGTGGCATAATAAGGTGACAACCAATCCATGCCCAATATAACATCAAAATTGACCATGTCAAGAAGCAAAAGGTCTACACTAGTTTCAAGATTCTCAATAACTACTATGCACGAACGATACACACGATCTACCACAATAGCATCCCCCACCGGCGTAGACACCTAAACAGGAATACTCAAGGAATCATGGGGTACAACCAAATACGAGGCAAAATATGATGACACATAAGAATAAGTAGACCGCGGATCAAACAAAACTGAGGCATTTCTATCACAAACTGAAATGATACCTGTAATAACAGCGTCGGAGGACTCCGCCTCAAGTCTAGCTGGGAATGCATATAGTCGGGGCTGGGCTCCACCACCCTGAGCTATGTCTCTGGGAGGACCTATGATAGACTGACCTCCACCACTAGCGGGCTGGCCTCTACCCCTAGCAGCCTGACCTCCACCTCTAACATTCTGGCCTCTACCTCTAGCTAACTGACCCCTACCCCTGGCTGGCTGGGCAAGCGGTGCTAGAACTATAGCATGGGAACCTTGGTACTAATGTTGATTACCCGAAAGTCTCAGACAAGTTCTCCGAACATGCCCATATTCACCACACTCGAAGCATCCCTCCTGATATGAAGACTGACCTTGACGAGTCGGTTGACCTCGATAATAACTCTGTAGAGGAGGTGCTCTAATAGGAGATGATGGTGCACTGTAGATTGGCTGAGCAGAAGGAGGTATATATGAACCACGACCACCTGAAGTACCATGTGAAGCCTGCAGTGCTGAATGGAATGGCCTGGAAGACTGGCCTCTGCTAAAATTAAACCCGCTTCCAGATGAGGCACCAGTGAAACCACTGGAATGGCGAGGTATCTTGTCTGATCCCTGACCTCTCATCCCAAGAACCGACTCAACCCTCCTGGCCACATTAGCCGCATCCTCAAAAGAAATCTCGTTCCCCATCTCCTTAGCCATCTGCAACCTGATGGGATGAGCAAGGCCCTCAATAAATCTACTGAACCCCTCTCTCTCTGTGGGCAACAAAAGAATATCATGTCTATCCAAATCCATAAAGCGGTTCTCATATTGGGTCACAGTCATGCAGCCCTGCTGAAGTCGCTCAAACAGACGACGATTCTCCTCTCTAGTAGTAATTGGCAAGAACTTCTCCAAAAAGAGATGTGAAAACTGATCCCATGTCAAAGCAGGTGATCCAGCTGGTCTAGTCAACAATTAATCCCTCCACCATTTCTTGGCAGAACCGGTCATATGAAAAGCAGCGAAATCGACCCCATTGGTCTCCAAAATATCCATGTTTCGTAGAACCTCATGACAACTATCCAGATATTCCTGAGGGTCCTCTGAAGTAGTACCACTAAAGTGAACAGGGTAAAGCTTAATGAATCTGTCCAATCTCCACAAAGCATCTGAGGACATAGCTGCCCCATCAACAATCGGCGCTGCAACAACTGGATTAATTACCCCAACTGGATTAGTTGTTGGGGTCTGAACTTGCGGAGTAGCCTGATCAGGAGTGTGAGTAGCAAGAGTCTGGACCCCTCCTCCAACCTGAGATACAGCTGCTGCCACAGGGAGTGTGCCTGTCTAGGCTACGCTCTCCATAAGGACCACTAATCGTACCAAAGCATCCTGAAGCACGGGGGTGGATTTAAACCCCTCTGGGACCTGAGCTGGTCCCACTGGAACAGTCTGGGCTGGAATGTCATGACCCGAAATCCCACCCTTCAGGCCGTGACTGCGTCTAACGTTGAACCCGCTAGACAAGCCAACGTGTACAGTTAATCTAACACTTCCAATCCAATTCAACAGTAGTAAAGGAAAAACCTTTTAATAATCTTAACAGAAATGACGAAACGCTTAAGAATTTTAACAGCGGAAATGTAATAGAAAACCGAAATGCAAAGTGAAACGGCAAAATACATAACGTCACATAAGTCCAAAACCGGGGTGTCACAACTCACAAACTATCTAAACTGAGTGCTAAATACAGAGACTGAAAAGAAATACATAATTGTCTTGAAACTAGGAGAATATGAATCATGGCCACGAACGCCAGCGGGTATACCTTGAAGCTCTGGGTGGACTGAAGGTGACTCCCTCATGCGGTCCATTGGGTCCGAATGCGGGATCTGCACAACATTAAGAAGTGCAGTGTAGCATCAGTACAACCAACCCCATGTACGGAGTAAGTGCCGAGCCTAACCTCGGCCGAAGTAGTGACGAGGATAGACTTGACAATAACGATAACCTGTCCTATTCTACAGCAGGTAATAGAAATAATACCAGGCAAAAGATAAGCAGACAAGTAAGGGATACTGGAGCAGTAAAGGGGGAACAAGTGAAATGAAGCAGTCAAATTGACAGATAGAAGTAAACAAGGGAGGCAATCTAACACAATAGCCAACGAAACAAGTATAAGTACCAAAAATGTAAACAATGGCACGGCATCAACCTTCGTGCTTTTACTCTCTTCCTCACAATGCAATGTAATCAAGTATCATGGCACGGCATCACCCTTCGTGCTTTACACTCTTCCTCATTATGCAATGTAATCAAATATCATGGCACGTCATCACCCTTCGTGCTTTTACTCTCTTCCTCACAATACAATGTACAATGTATCATGGCACGACATTAACCTTCGTGCTTATAATCAATAAAAGTCATGGCACGGCATTAACCTTCGTGCTTTTAATCAATATGAATCATGGCACGGCATCACCCTTCGTGCTTTACACTCTTCCTCACTATGCAATGTAATCAGATATCATGACACGACATCACCCTTCGTGCTTTACACTTTTCCTCACCAAACAATAACAGATATAATGGCAAGGAGTACAGCATAGTGGAAATAGACACTTCAAAACACCCGGCAAGGGGAAAACATCAGTTAATAACTCAATAAATGCCTAGCAAGTGTCTCAGCTATAACCAATCACTTCAATCGTATACTCTACACTTGGATTATCAATCGTATCAACACTTCTCAAACTCAACAGCCAATACTTTCAATCCAGAATAAATTACTAAGTAGAGACAATCTCATAATATGCTAAGCATGGAAGAAATACTTCAATTTCTATCAAAATAGACTCATGGGCATGCTGGACACACATTGCATAGGTACTCGTCACCTCACCTATGCAATGAACATGATAAT
>ML262939.1:0-14930 GCA_005239495.1 Nicotiana undulata
GTGCTAATGAGAGTAGAAGTACTTATAGTTTTTAGAACTGGCAGAAAAATAAGGTAAATAGGTTACTCAGCATAGCTATGGAAATAATACAAATCAGAATCAATTAAAGACTTGGACTCCCTTTAATTAGGGAGTCCTAATTCAAACAGACACAATCAGTATCAAACATGAAGAGAATCAATCATGACATGGTTTTTACTATAATAGGAGTAGTAAAAGCATGTGGCATGTAATAGAGACTAGGTACAAAATATTTTAAGTAAGGAAAGTACATGTTAAATAATTAATGGCATATTTGTGCACATAAATAAAGTACAGTACAATTTTAATTCTGAAAATTAGTTCCAAGAATCACGAACAAGATTGAAAATCACAGGGAATCAATACTAACTAAGGAAGGTATCACACAAACAAGGAAACAATTCGAAAATCAGTACAGAATCAAAAGAAAAATACACAAAATCATAGATTCCGGGAAGATATCACAGGTTTAAGGAGGTTACACAAAATCAGTATAAATTATCATGTGAACAAACAATAAGACAAGTGTCAGACTTATTAGACGTTAAATAACAAGTGTTGATTAAATTAGGGAAACCCTAAGCAAATAATTAAAGGAACAGTAGAGAATTAGAAAATCTAATCAACAATTAGTGTAAGGGGCACACGAGTACATAGAACGTTCATGGAAGCACAGAATGTTCACGAGAAACACAGACACATACAGATGAGCCGAACCTATTATCAAAGATAGTCTAAAATTACTTATTTTAGCATAATAACTCAGATAACAAGAAAAAGCATAGGAGAATCGTTCAAACATAGTAGAAAACACTTAAAATAAGAAGGAGAATCGTTTTTGAAAGAGGTTAAGAAACCCTAGTTTTGGATAGTGAAGAAATAGTTTGAAAACAAGGATATTTCTTGAAGAAAACATGTAAAACCCTCAAAATACACATAGATCTGTTACAAATCTTGAAAGATCAGAAGGTTCGAAGCTAGGGTTTCTAGAAGAACCTAGAAAGAGGAAGAAAACTCAGAGATATTACTGGTCTTTGGCCGGTAAGGGGTAGATCTTGCTCGACCAACCATAGATGGACGAAGAAAATGGCATGAGACTGGAGAGATGAGTTGAACCGCCTCTGGTTCACTTGAGAACCTCAAACAGTGACACAAGTGCAAAGGATGGAGCCATAAGGCTTGTAGGAGGTGAGACCTCCATGGTTTCCGGAGAGGAGGTGGTCGGATAAGGGAGAAAAAAGGCCCAATAGACGAAGATCTTAGAGAGAAGGGAAAGAACTCAGAGAGATCTTTGATAAAAATGAGAGGGGGGAAATGAGACGGGGGAGGGTAGTCTTTAGGTTTTAATTTGGTAAGGATCAATTCGGGCCGTTGATTTAAATTAATCAACGGCTTATATCGAATTAGGGGTTGGGCCGGGTAGGATTTTAGGTCTGGACTAGGTAATTGGGCTGATCAAACTGGGTAGGGGTCAGATTTAATTGGGGCTAGAATTTAAATAAAAAATGGCTAGCTGTTAAATACTTAATTAAAATTAATTAAAGATAACTGATAATAAAAAAATGAAATTGATGATTAATAAATTAAATTGAAATAATTAATCAGTATTAAAAATATAAATGACTAATTATTAGATAACAATAGCACAAAACATATGGTTAGGCTATATTTGCAAAATTATTGCAATTATAGCCAAAGAGTGTCAATATGACCAATTGTGAAATATTTTGATCTTAATAACACCAAACATAATATATTAAGTCAAGAAATGTCTTTGAAATAATTTATAATGCCATTTAGAGATACAAATACTGGATAAAATTAGAAATAAATTAATAAAAATATGAGAAAATTATGGAAAAATACCAATTGTTATGGAACTTGATTTTGAAGGTATATATGCAAGTTAAAAATACTTTGAGGAAAAATTGGGTATCAACAATTTCCCCTCTTTACCCTGGAAGGATGAAAGAGTTGTCGGGTAAAGATAGGATGGCCAATTTTGACCGAGCGAAATGGTTTGAGGAGATTTAGGCCGCACTCTGGCTTCGGAGTTGCCTACATATCCCTGGTTTTACAGGAATCAGGCCATAGTAGTTCAGGAGCTATCGGCGAAGTATACCAATGAAGTTTTTACAAGAATGAACGCAACATACAGGGTTGGATGAGTAAATGGCTTGCGGGGATGGTTAGGAGAACTGGAGCGGGACCGCTCCTGCCAGGACGTCCGCTGATTGCCGGATTACCTGCAAATATGATATGAGCATATATTGTGCGTAATTAAAACATGATGCAAATTCCCGCCGGACCATGAATCTTGTCTTCGGACGGATAAGGATGACGTCATCAGACCATGATGTCATGGGCAATGAATTGTTCAATGTAGGATTCGCAGACCATGAAATGATGTTCTCGGGACATGAGGATGGTGCCTTCGAACGATGACGCATTTGAATAATGATATGCAAATGATGAAAAGAGATCCTCAGGCCATGACATGGTGTTCTCGGGCCATGAAGATTGTGCCTTCGAACGATGATGCCTTTGGGTAAGTTGGCGATACTTCAGCCAATTAAGATGCAATAGTATGATGTTGACAAGACAAAGCTTAGTCTTGCGTATTGAAGGACAGAGCTAAGCCCGAAAGAACAGTGAAGTAAATAATGCTTGAGACAGCGCTTAGGCTCGAAAAGTAAATTGGAGGCAGAGCTTAGCCTTGGAAGGCAGAATAGTAGCCTTATGCAAAGATGCGAATGCAGATGGAGGTAGAGCTTAACCTCAGAATACAGAATGGTAGCCTTATGCAGATGGAGACAGTGCTTAGTCTCGGAAGGCATAATAGTAGCCTTATGCAAAGATGCGAATGCAGATGGAGGTAGAGCTTAACCTCAGAATACAGAATGGTAGCCTTATGCAGATGGAGACAGTGCTTAGTCTCGGAAGGCATAATAGTAGCCTTATGCAAATATACGAATGCAGATGGAGGTAGAGCTTAACCTCGGAAGGCAGAATGGTAGCCTTATGACAAGATGCGAATGTAGATTGAGGTAGAGCTTAACCTCGAAAGGCAGAATGGTAGCCTTATGCAAAGATTGGAATGCAGATGGAGGTAGAGCTTAACCTCGTAAGGCAGAATGGTAGCCTCATGCAAAGATGCGAAAGCAGATGGAGGTAGAGCTTAACCGCGGAAGGCAGAATGGTAGCTTTATGCAAAGTTGCAAATGCAGATGAAGGTAGAGCTTAACCTCGAAAGGTAGAATGGTAGCCTTATGCAAGATGCGAATGCAGATAGAGGTAGAGCTTAACCTCGGAAGGTAGAATAGTAGCCTTATTCAAAGATGCAAATGCAGATGGAGATACTGCTTAGTCTTGGAAGGGAGAAAAGTAGCCTTATGCAGCATTAAAATAAATGACAATAGGAATTCTTAGCTGGTAATAGATTCAGTATTGTGACCGTTGTGAGCGTTGCGATTATGAAGCATCGTTTGTGCTGATAGTAAGTGTCGGCATGTGCGACGGTCTTGAGAGTTGTGTATTTGAATAGTGTCTGTCCTTCGGGCGGATAGTGTGTTTCGGGGCTCTCGCAATCTTTGTGCCTACATCCAAAGAACAATCGTGAGTTATGTAAATAGGGAGGTTAGTCTGTATTCCTGTTGTCTTTGCTTGACTCATTCGGCTTGATTTGATGACACCGTCTGTATCGTTGGGGTAGCGTTTTGCTAAACAAAGCTGTTTCAAGAACAAACATGCATGATTTTGTAAAAGTATGACATAAACATATAATTTAAAATAGTTTTTAGATGAACTGACGACCGTGACGTGGTCCAAGACATTGCAACCTCTCCTATTACGGAATTTTGAGGATCCTCCTCAAAATTCTGCCCCAGTTTGATGGGTTAATGTTTCTGACTGTTGCTCATGCGGCGATCGGCTGAACTTGCTTCGGTATTTTGAGGGCCCTCCTCAAAATTCTGCCCCAGTTTCCAATTGTGGGGGGGAAATGAATTTTTTATTGAATTGTGACCGAACCTATAGGACTTCCTACGTATCCCCTCTTAAACGGGAATCAGGTCAGTCGTAGTTCAATTTACATCATTGATAAAGCATAAGGATTACACATAGTAACGCTTGAGTGCATCTGAATTGATTGGTTTTGGCTAGACTTCTCTGTCCATTTCTGCAAGTATAAGTGCTCCTCCTGTCAGCACTAGGTGAACCATGTATGGACCTTGCCAGTTGGGAGAGAACTTCCTTTTGGCTTCATCTTCATGTGGAAATATCTTCTTTAACACCACCTGCCCTGGTGTAAACTGTCTCGGCTTTACTTTCTTGTTGAAGGCTCTGGTCATTCTGTTCTGATAGAGTTAACCATGACAGACTCTGTTCATTCTTTTTCCGTCTATGAGGGCTAGTTGCTCATAACGGCTCTTTACCCATTATGCGTCGCTGAGCTCAGCCTCTTGTATAATTCTTAGAGATGGAATCTCAACTTTGGCAGGAATAACAACCTCTGTACCATAAACCAGCATATAAGGAGTTGCCCCGGTCGATGTGCGGACTGTGGTGCGATATCCCAATAAGGCGAAAGATAACTTCTCATGCCATTGCTTGTGCCTTTCTCTCATCTTTCTTAGTATCTTCTTGATGTTTTTGTTGGCGGCCTCTACAGCTCCATTCATTTGAGGTCGATAGGCCGTGGAATTCTTGTGTTTGATCTTGAAAGTTTCACACATGGCTTTTATCAAGTCACTGTTGAGATTGGAACCATTGTCGGTGATGATTGACTCAGGAATTCCAAATCGGCACGCAAAACGGCTGCGGACAAAGTCTGCCATAACTTTTTTAGTTACTGCTTTGTAGGAGGCTGCTTCGACCCATTTAGTGAAGTAATCAATGGCTACAAGGATGAACATGTGTCTGTTGGAGGCGGCAGGCTCGATTGGTCTAATAACGCCCATGCCCCAGGCAACGAACGACCATGGTAAGCTTGTTGCATTAAGCTCGTTTGGAGGTACCTTTATCATGTCTGCATGAATCTGACTGCGGTGGCATTTCCGGACATGCTGGATGCAATCTATTTCCATAGTCATCCAAAGGTAACCATCTCAGAGTATCTTCTTTGCTTAGACAAAATCATTCATATGCGGACCGCAGGTCCCAACATGAATTTCCTCTAGTAGTTTTGATGCTTCCTTTGCGTCGACACATCTTAATAATCCCAAATCGGGAGTCCTATACAAGATTCCTCCACTGTGAAAGAATTTGTTGGACAGTCTCCGTAGTGTGCGTTTCTGAGTGGGATTTGCAAGCTCTGGGTAATCTCATTTTGCCAAATACTCCTTGATGTCATGAAACCAAGGATTTCCGTCTGCTTCCTCTTCGACATGGGCACAATAAGCTGGCTGATTATGGATCCTCACCAGAATAGGATCGATGAAATTCTTGTCCGGATGCTGGACCATTGAGGACAAAGTAGCCAATGCATCGGCGAACTCATTTTGGATTCTGGGGACATGCCGAAATTCTATCTTCGTGAAGCTCTTTCTCAGTTCCTGTACGTGGTGCAGATACGCCAGTATCTTGGAATTCTTGGTTGCGCATTCTCCTTGTACCTGATGTACCAGTAGGTCTGAATCACCAATCACTAACTACTCTTGAACGTTCATGTCAATGGCCATGTTGAGCCCCAGGATGCAGGGCTCATATTCAGCCATGTTGTTGGTGCAGGGGAACCTGAGTTTGGCAGATACCGGATAATGCTACCGGTTTCTGATATTAGGACCGCTACAATGCCGACTCCTTTGAAGTTTTCTGCTTCATCGAAGAACATCCTCCAACCGTCATAGGATTCTGCAATGTCTTCTCATATGAATGATACCTCTTCATCAGGAAAATACGTTTTCAGAGGTTCGTATTCTCCGTCTACGGGGTTCTCAGCTAATGGTCTGTCAGGGCCTGTCCCTTGACTGCTTTCTGAGTCACATAGATAATGTCGAACTCACTCAGCAGGATTTGCCACTTGACCAACTTGCCAGTGGGCATGGGCTTCTGAAAGATGTACTTCAATGGATCCATTCTCGATATGAGATATGTAGTATAGGCACATAAATAGTTCCTTAACTTCTGAGCGACCCAAGTCAAAGCGCAACAGGTGCGTTCCAATAGAGAGTGCCTAGCCTCGTATGGAGTGAACTTCTTGCTGAGATAATAAATAGCTTGCTCCTTCTTCACGTTTCATCATGCTGCCCCAGAACACAGCTGAAAGCTCCATCTAACACCGCGAGGTAGAGTAGCAAAGGTCTACCTGGCTCAGGTGTTACATAGACTGGTGGTGTTGACAAATACTCCTTAATTCTATCGCAATCCTTTTGACAATCATTGGTCCACTTAGTTGTGGCGTCCTTCTTCAGCATCTTGAAGATCGCCTCACAGACAAGTGTAGTTTGTGCTATGAATCGGCTAATGTAGTTATGCCTCCCCAAGAAACTCATTACATCTTTCTTGTTCCTTGGCGGTGGTATTTCTTGAATGGCTTTGACCTTTGACGGATCCAATTCTATTCCCCAGCGACTCACGATAAACCCAAGCAACTTCCCAGCAGGAACCCTGAATGCACACTTCGCGGGGTTCAGCTTCAGATTGTATTTCCGCAACCTTGTGAAGAACTTCCTCAAGTCTTCTATGTGATCAGTGGCTTTCTTGGATTTGATAATAACATCATACACGTATACCTCGATCTCTTTGTGAATCATATCGTGGAAGATAGAGGTCATAGCCCTCATGTAGGTGGCCCCTTCATTCTTCAGGCCGAATGGCATCATCTTGTAACAGTATACTCCCCACAGCGTAATGAAAGTTGTTTTCTCAGCAGCTTCCTCATCCATCTAGATCTGATGATAACCATTGAATAAATCCACGAATGATTGTAGTTCATGCTTGGCACAATTGTCAATCAGGATGTGTATATTTGGTACGGGGAAGTCATCTTTTGGACTAGCCTGGTTGAGATCTCGGTAGTCGACACAGACTCTGACCTTCCCATCCTTCTTTGGTACTGGAACAATATCGGCTAACCATGTCGGGTACTCAACTACCCTGAGAACTTTGGCGTTGATCTGCTTGGTAACTTCTTCCTTGATTTTCAAACTCATGTCGGGTTTGAACTTTCTGAGCTTTTGCTTTACTGGTGGACATATTGGATTGGTTGGCAATTTGTGAGCAACAATAGACATACTTAGACCAGTCGTGTCATCAAACGACCAGGCGAATATGTCCTTATACTCTTTTAGAAACTCTGCGTATTCTTTCTTTTCTGATGGTGATAAATGAACGCTGATACGAGTCTCCTTGACGTTTTCCGAATCCCCCGGGTTGATAACTTCGGTCTTGTCCAGGTTGGACTTAGGTCTATTCTCAAAATTCTCAACTTCTTTGACAATATCGTCAGGTAAGTCATCTTCTTCTGAATCAACGTCTGTTTGCTGCGTTGTCTCGTTGCATGTCACAGTCATCGGTTCATCAAGACAAGTAATAGTAATGTTGTATAAGTAAAGAGAGAAAAATAATAGCAATAAATATTGATTCATAAGAAAAATTGAAAATTCTTTTCATAAATTAAATAATTGTTTTGAACATTTGAAGATCTTGCTGCAGGAATTAAAATGCGAAAAAGGAAATCATTTTGTGAAGAAAAACAATGGATAGTGTTTGTGTTAGCCTTTCTACTCCGAGGCTCATCGGGCTTTGGTTATCTTGATAGTCCAATTCTTGAAGTATGTCCCTCTGCTCACAGCATGTATGGAAGGGCTTTCCTCCCCCTCCGCCTCGAGAATAACGCAACATTCCATATTAGTGTCTTCCAGAAACAAGTTCCTCATTGCTGCAAGTGCTTGTTCTTCGTCTGATCCATAAATAACGTCGTCCTGCTAGAAGGTCTGCTCCAAATATGGTATTGGATGCTCCAAAGGGTAGTAAGGACCGCGCCAAGGTGGCGACCAGTCGTTATACTCTTGCCAAGTATAGTCGTACCCCTGACCAAAAGTGGTGCCATGGCTTCTGATATTGATAGGTTTGGAGATTCCTTGGAGGTTCTTGCCGAGCCCTTTGCCAGACTCGTACCCACTCCAACTTAGTATACTCTCGATTTGCTATCCCACCATTTGTCTTTGTCGATAGCACTGACCCGTTCAATGTGGTGGTAAGTTTCTCCACCTAGCTTTCTTCTTCCCTCGATTGCCGGAATAGTCTGGCGGCTGTAAATAGGGTTGCTACCATCACCATGAATAAGCACCTCTTAGTGATTCCATTCGAACTTCACCACCTGATGCAGAGTTGATGCTACGGCCCCATAAACTTGGATCCAGGGTCGTCCTAATAACAAGTTGTAGGACGCTGGTACGTCTATCACTTGGAAGTCCACCTCGAACCAAGTTAGCCCCATTTGCATGCATAGGCTTATCTCACCAATGGTGCACCTTTGAGATCCGCCGAAAGCTTTCACATTAATTGCTCTGCCCTTTATCTCATGCAGCCCTTTACCCAATTTCTTGAGCGTTATCAACAGACATATGTTAAGACTGGATCCTCCATCGATCAGGACTCTGGTAATAAAATAATCTTCGCATTGCAGAGTGATGTGCAACGCTTTTTTATGGCCCAACCCTTCAGGAGGCAGCTCATTTTCATGGAAAGTGATCTTGTGGCTTTCCAACACTTGGCCTACCATATCGGCCATTTCTCCACTAGTGATGTTGTTCGGCACATATGATTCGTTCAACGCCTTCAACAAAGCGCTCCTGTGCGTCTTGGAATTCTACTGCAAATAGAGAATAGATATTTGTGCTGGCGTCTTGTTCAGCTGGCCAATGACCGAATACTCCTTGGCCTGTACTTTCCTCCAAAGTTCGTACGGACCTGTCTCAATAAGGGGAGGCCGATTGGAAGCCTGTCTGCTGGATTCAGCCAGATGTTCAGGGGTATAGACTCTACCAGTTCTTCTCATACCCTGTGCTGTGACAACTTCTTTAGTCTTGACCTTGCCTTTCCTTCTCACCTCGCCTGTATAGTCCCAAGGTATAGCATTTGTATAGAAGGGTGGTGTGGTTGTCATTTCCACTAGGATAGGTGCGGCTATCCTCACTTCAAATGGAACACGTGCCCTGGGCGGCAAGACTGCAACCTCAAATGGTGTAGGTGCATTTGCCGGAGACGCAAAATCAACTTCAATTGGTACTGGTGTCTTTGCAGGTGGCGCCGCTTCAAATTCAAGCGGTATGGACATATTTACTTCAGCATCCTCAAACGGTTGAATCTGGACTATGATCGGGTTGAGAGTGACTGTCGGTTTCTTTGGGTCATCGCCTTCTGCGATCAACCCGATTGATCCCTCGGGATCCCAATAATATTCTATTTCAATCATGTGGATACCTCCACCCTTATGGTCCGACAGAGGATTGTTGCGAACGTTCAGAGCAGGATCTTTTGCCACAATGATCTTGTTATCAATCAGGACTGTATCTTGTCTTTCAAAGAGAGGCATTCATCTATGGTGTGCCCCTTCATGCCGGAATGGTATGCACAGGATTTGTTTGGGTTAACCATCTAAGAAGGATTCTCAGGGGTTACAACAGGGATGGGGGTGACATAACGAGCAGCTTTGAGCTTCTCATACAGCTGGTCGATGGGTTCAGCGATGGCGGTATACTGTTTTGGAGGTTTGCAATACAAATTAGGAGGAGGTCTAGGGAAGTTTTGGCGTGCAGGGGGTGATTGGTAATGGGATGGCTGGGAATTATAAGAGTGGTAAACAGAAGCGGGTTGGGAGTATCTGGGTGAAGTAGGTTGAGATGTCGGTGGTGGATCTTGGTATGAGGGTGAGGGTGCTTTGTTCGGGTTTGGTTGGTTTGTGAGTGGTGGTATTGGGTATATTTGGTATTTGAGTGGGGACTTGGCTCTCTGTGCAACCATCACGGCTCCCACGTCCCTTTTCTTGGACATACCACCGGACTGTAAAGCCTTATTCGTAGCTTGTAAGGCTTCCAAATTTGTGACCATACCACTCTTAATACCTTCTTCAATCTGTTCCCCTAACTTGATAATGTCGGAGAACTTGTAGTTCTTAATCATCATCAACCGTTCATAGTATTGCGGGTCCTGGGCCCGGACAAAGAACTTGTTCATCTGCTCCTCTTCTAAAGCGGGTCTGCCTTAGCAGCTTCGGACCTCCAGTGAGTAGCATACTCGTGGAATGTCTCTGTGGGATTCTTCTTCAAATTCTAAATATAGAACACGTCTGGTGCGTTCTCTGTATTAAATCTGAATATGTCCATAAAGTCAGATGCCATGCTCACCCAGTTTGACAACTTCTTGGGATCTTGGCTTATGAACCAAGACAGCGCATCTCGTTTCAAACTCCTCATGAACAGCTTCATACGGATCCTTCCATCCTTCCCTACTCCAACCAGCTTGTCACAATAAGTCCTCAGATGGACCCTTGGATCACCTGTACCATCAAACATTTTGAACTTCGGAGATTTGTACCCCTCAAGTAGTTCTACATTAGGTTGTATGCAGAGGTCCTCAAAATTCAACCCTTCGACTCCCTTGATTCCCTTGACGCCTTGAACCCGGGTGGTCAGCTTCCTAAGTTTCTCGGCCAAGTTCTTGATAAGCAGGTCCTTTTCATCAGACTCAGGTGTGTATGGGATATGTGGAGTGGAGTGTGGCTTGGTCTCCACGTAGATAAGGATTGTTGGGGTGGCCTGATTCATGGGTGTGGAAATGGCCGTTTGTAGAGTCTTGAGGTTCTGGGATAAGTAGTGGAGTGTTATTTGGGGTATGGCAGGTGTTGCATTGGTTCTTTGGTGGAATAGTGTGATGGCGAGGTGCCGGATGATTCTGTTGTTTTGGGACATTCTGAGGAGGTGTAGGGTTTTGAGTGTTGGGAAAGTTGATGTTTGGGACGTTGAGGGAGAATGAAATGTTGGTCATATTTCGAACCTGATCAAGTACTTCTTGGAATTTCAATAACTTCTGTTCAAGTGGTGACATATTCTCATTAGGAACCTGACTACCCTGGCCATCAGTGACCTCAACTCGTTCAGCTCTGACCTCCTTGCTGATGTTATTTAAATCTTCAATTTTGTTCTTGCCTTTGGGAGGACTAGGGGGAGGAGTGAGTGGAGGGCCCCTGGATCTTGTGAGATAAGCTGATGATGCCAGAGTACACGAACTAACCTTTGGGGAGGGGAATAAATAAAGAAAGAAACAAAATAAAAAGGTAGCCAAGTTAGTGAGGATTATGAAAAAGTATTGCAGTATTTAAACACATAGTGCGAAAAGTTAAAGTGCGTACTAATTTGGGAACCTCTTTTATGCCCGAGGTAGGCCTAGAGACAACTTGATTTGGAGAACTTAAAATGCTAAATGCCTCATTTTTTTATAAGAAAATAGACAAATCCCAAAACGACACTAAATAAACATGTAATAAAGGTCACTAATGGCCATTGACATTATTACATTGATAAAGAAAAGAAAGACATTCCTATATATTTTTTCCTAGAAGGACCTTCCCTAGACTCGGCATTCATGCTTTCATCGAATAGCTTTCCCAGCTCGCGAAGTCCTAGCAACAGGTATGCTCTGGCGAGATGTCCGCCTTCGGTTCCCTCAGCCTTTTGACAGTCTTCGACACTCTTGAGGAATTTTTCCTCCAGCTCGACTATACCTCGTTCCAAGTATCCTAACCTCTTGTTGGTGCTGATAGCCATGTCTTTCCATTCCTCGATCAACTTCTTGTTAGACTCATGTATTTTGCGGTGCTCATCCTCACATTCACGGATTCTTTTTTGCAGCTGGTTGAATTTGACTTACGCCTCAGCCTTTACATCTATAACCCAGTGGCCTTGAACGTACCCTGGGTTGCTTAGACCATCCCAATTATCTTCTAACCAACCGAAATAGAAAGGAGTGAAACCGACATGATATCTGTCTGGCTCGATGGTATCCTTCTCCAGTACAATCTTGCAGTGCCACATGTGCTGGGCTTGGCATTTGTGAGGACTATCATCATTTTGGAAGTCAGCTCGAAGATAGCTCGTCTTGTCGACCCCGGGTATGACTTGTTTCCTACCCGCTTGCCTCATAACTCGAAAGGGAACATAAGGGTACATTCCTCTTAGACCAATCAGTATCAGGAACGGTGCATTTCAGGAACTTGCGATGAATTCCTCTGTCAGAAACCACTTGAACATCCAATGGACATGTTCTTCGGTCAGACTATCAAATAGATCCATCCATCCTTTGGCATTCTCAGGCTGAGCGAACATGTCGGGGATGTAATTTATTCTCTTTGGATGGTGAAAGGCGATGTGGTCATCCCTGACCCTTCGATGAATTTCATGTCGGTATTCGCCCTTTTGGAGATGTTCCATGAGCCAAAGCTGAAGTAGTAGATTGCAACATTCGAAATGTCTCGCTCCTAGTTGACACTTTTCCAAGGCTCGATATATGTCTGCAATGATCATGGTCACAATGCTGAAGTTTTGCCCACCAATCCCTTCCATTAGTGTTTTTGTTACCATGGCTAGTCTAGTATAGATTCTCTCCTTCTTCATTGGAAACACGATCAAACCCAAGAAAAAAAACATGAAGGTACGGTATGATTTGCTGTGACCATACCTGTAAAGACCATGAAATTTCATGTCTAAAATAATGCCCAATTAGGTCCTCGTGTTGTATAACTGTGGAAATTCTTAACATAGACTTATTTTGAGTTAAATGTACCCCGGGATTTGAAAGATAAAATTTTCCAGATATTGTGTTGTTATGCGACGCACTATGCGATCGCATAACGTGTATGCGGACTGCATAATGGTCGCATACATGGGCAGACTTCAGCCAAATTAAGGACAACTATGCGGTCCAGAATGTGATCGCATTCTGGATATGCGGATCGCATAGTTGTCGCATTCTCGCCCATTGGTTTTTGGTGAGGGAGGTTATGCGATGCACTATGTGATCGCATAACGTGTATGCGGACCGCATAGTGGTCGCATACCTGCACAATGTGTTTTTAGTTTTGGCCCATCTTGAGGGCCATTCTGCGACCGGTCTGTGGACCGCATGTCAGGAATGCGATCGCATTCCTGACCGCATTCCGTGTCGGGGCTCCTAATTTCTAATTTTAAAACCCGACCCCCTGTTCAATAAAACACCCCTTCCCTTCATTTTTAACCATTTTCTGACTAAGAATAGAGAGAGAAAAAGAGAGTTCTTGAGAGAAAGGGTTTCAACATCATCCATTTGGTTTTCCACAATCACTCAAGCCCGAGAATTATCGAGTTATTGTTTTCTTCACTTAAAGAGGTAAGTCCCCACCCCATTTCCCTTATATTTCCAGACTTTGGTTAATAAGTAGGACTCCCCCGAAGGAGTTCTTGAAGATAAAAGAGAAGAACCTTGCATGCATGTCCATTAATTGTCGTAATCTAGTAATAGGAAGTGGGTTAGGGGTAATATTCACAAATAAGGGGTTAGAAATCTAAGGGGTCATATAGCATTCGATAAAATGCCTAAGCGAGTTCGAATTGTGTTCAAGATTCCCAATTCTAAGATGAATGTGTTGCATTATGAATTAGATTGACGGTCCGGTGATTTGTGATAGAAATTAAAAAGGGAAAATTCGACACAAGGTATGTATGGCTAATTTAAACCTTTGTAGAATCTTCTTGTTGGTGTTCGAGCATATGGTATGTGTACTTTGTTTGAGATTATGTGAATTGATTGTTCTAATTTGTTGAGATGTAAGATTCTATTCTCTGATTGTGAGGTTGTGAAAATGGTGCTTCCTTGTGCTTACTCTATCACGTGCAAAGCTCGTTAACTGTTGAATACCACGGTATGAAAGGATGTACTACCAAACGAAAGAAATGATAACGAATCCAATTGTTGAATGTATCTAAGTGCTAAATGATGTGTAGTAAATAATGGAAAGGAAATATGGATAACTAATTGAGCTTTATGTTGATGGCATAGTGTATATGATTCACTGTTGGATAAAGATTTCTGTGGCCGTGATTTTATATGGTTATTTGGTTGCTATGAATGAATATCCTTGATGATGAGAATCTTTGTGATTGAATTTTTGGTTGATATGAACTTATGTTCTTCATGATTAAGATCCTTGTGATTTAATTGGGTTGTGATTGTTGATTGTCCTGTGGGATCGGATTGCACTCCGCAACACGGAGTAATAAGGGTGGACGAGGTAATAAGGGTGAGAGAAGGTGATAAGGGTGGCCGAGGTAATAAGGGTGGTCGAGGTAATAAGGATGGAATGTAATCATTATCACTATTGAGATGAAAATCTATGAAAATCTTGAATATGGAGGTGTTGAATAAGAAAAGGGGAATCTGTGAAACTTTTGATTTTGGTAATTTCGATTTCTGTGCAATGCTTGTTGGATTCTATTAACTGTCTCTTATTTGTGTACTTCTTGATTGTACTTGGGGTAAATTTTGTTCATACATACTAGTACTATTCCACAGTACTAACGTCCCTTTTTCCAGGGGCGATACAACTTTTATATGGATGTAGGTGGTTCCATAGCAAGTAGCTCAGCTCGCCGTTAGTGGTGCCTCTTCTTCATCTCCTCAGCAGTTGTGGTGAGCCTCTCTTCTCCTCGGGGCCGTGTGTGGATTATACCACCCTCTTTTTCTTATGTTGTAAAGGTATAGTCGGGGCCTTGTTACCGGCAAGTTATGCAAAATCCCTAGTATTCGTAGAGGCTCCGTAGACATGATGTGGGTGTATATATATATATATATATATATATATACACCCACATCATGTCTACGGAGCCTCTACGAATACTAGGGATTTTACATAACTTGCCGGTAACAAGGCCCCG